>DWAO01003833.1:0-13579 GCA_018230605.1 Heliconius congener
GACTACCCCGCTAGGGATAAAGCGTGAAGGTAGTAGTAGTAGTAGTAGTAAATACTAATTACGATGACTAAATTCATATTTCCAAATTACAAATAAAAAAAACCAATAAATGAGGCCATGCCAGAGGTCAGGCGCACGGGCAAAAGCGTGTCATTGTAAACACAACCGGTTTTGGGTTCGATTGAGATGAATTGAGATGGAGATAAAATATATTCAATATTTTCATTTCCTCGCTCCGGTAACGAGGCAAAGCGCGGCGTTGAGTTCCGCCACTCAACACGCATCCAGACTACGGTGGCATGTGGGTGACGGAAGTGTCTTAATGAGAACGGAGTCTCTTAGCACTAAATTCCCAGATTCCCTTTGCCTACCCTGCTATGTGCGGGATACAGCGTGAAACTAAAAAACTCTCATTACTGATAACGATAAGAGAATATTTAACAAACATACACATGTCAAACAAATATTTCTTTATCATATAACATTTAATTATATTTACTATTTTATTTAATTTTGGTTAAATTAGTCACAAATGTGAAAATATTTATTAATAAGAATTAATATTTTCATATCAACTTAATACATGATATTAGCCATTTTAGAGACTGTCATATTTTATCTTATCTAATCAGTCTTAATTTCAAGTGTAAATATAACTTCTAAAAAAGTTTACACTTTGTATGTATATTTATATTAATTTACTATAAAACTGGGAGAACAGAGTGTCTGATCACTAGGTTCTCTCTGCCTATATAGCGTAAAGTTCAAGCATCATTTCATTGTGTCTCAGCACACATAAACTTAATACACATGAAATATAGTTCAGTAATATTTATAGGCAAGGTAAAACGAAACTTAGACATCGTCCAAGAGGCGCGGGTTCAAATCTCGTTACGTTCAAATTGTTATACTTTTTGAAAAAATCATTCTTTTATCCGCACTATGGAATCACACTTTAAGGGCCAGTTTCACCGGTTACGAATTAAGTTTCAGATAGTAATCTAATAATCAATGCTATCTAACAGACAGAGGATGAAAATACAAAATAACTATTTCTTATATTTTCAAGAATAATTTTCTCATTAATAAACTATAATAGTAGGTAATAATAAATACTATTTGTTACATTTTAAAATAACAAATAAGTATGTAAAAAAGAAATGCATGTGTCAAATGTGTATCTACTAGATATTGCTATTCGAGACCTGTGAAACCAAAAATTATAGCTTTTCTGGCTGATAAGGCTATCCGGAACTTTATCAGCCCGTGGTGAAATTGGCCCTAAGTATGTTAAAAATAAGAATATCTATAATTTACACTGTGTTTACTATAACAAAACACAATAGGGAAATATGAGGTTAAATACATTTTTTTTTAAATATAATAAAACGAATGACCACAAACTTTTATCTATAGACCGCAAAGTGTTTGTCTCACGCTATATATTTATATATTATATTGGAACTATTTACAGGATATTCTCATAAAAATAGTATGCAATATGGTTATCTTTACAAATTTTCCTTTTTTTATACCTTTTTAATAATAAAAATTGAGAACAGTGATTTTTAACCGTTTTCAAAGTTTAATCTCGATCACGGAAAAGAATAATTTGTTATTAAAAAAGGTATGTAAATTATACGTATTAAAATTGTATTTTTGTCCACGTCATATATATGATAAAAAATTGTATAGCCCACGGCGATGTGGTTTAAGGAATTGCTTTATTGAATATTTTTTTATATAAATATAAATTCATATATTTGAAATTCCTAAAGCGAGGAAAATCGATACTTTTCCTTATACATATAAATGTGTGTGCATAAAATATAATGTTTTCTTGCGAAATATCGTCATGGTTACTAAGAAACGAGTCACTGCGAATAATTTAGTTATTGTACTAATACAAGAAATATGGTCCGTACTGATATGTTGAAGAAGAAAATCTCAGAAAATAATGGTGTCGATTCCCACTCGAAGAAATAAATTAAATATTTATTATTTTCTACATATACAGAAAAAAAATATAAAAATCACTTACATTAGACCATACAAACAGCTTGTTGTCGTTACCACCAGACGCTAGTGACTGACCGTCGGGTGACCACTTTAAACCACATACTTCTTGCCTGTGCCCTTGCAATATCCGGGACGATTGGGAGGCTGAAAGAAAAACATATTCTTTATTATCTATACTAATATTATAAAACTGAAGAGTTTGGGTGAAAGCGCTAATGTCAGGAACTATTAGTTCGAATTGAAAGATTGTTTTTGTATTGGGTACTTTATTTATCGAGGAACGCTAGGCTGCTAAAGCCAAAATGTATATCAAACGGTCTCAAGCAATTTCTTATATTCTATTTATTTCTTATATTATTATTGGTTTTTTTTAGTAATTATTATTTTTTTCAATTATCCCTTATTAACCTACATTTTTTTAAATTTATATTAAACAAACATTTTTTTACAACACAATAATGAGTTCTGCATTGGAGCCGTCATGTTCAAATTATTTTCATTTCCCCACTATGGTAGACAAAGCGTAGCGTTGAGATGATAGAAGAAACATGCATCTCATCTTTTTGTTTGTTTCTGCCTTTGCTATATAGTACAAAAGATAAATAAATATAAACTTACGTGGTGTCCTAGTATCTCTTTGTCTAATATGTCGATCTCTAGATCCTGAGCTTAGTATGTCGCCATTCCACGCCAGGGCGCCCACGCGGGCTATGTGCCCTTGTAATTTTGTAACCTGTGATTATAAATCAATAAATAATACTATAAAATGAATCAATAAATAAATCTTTGAATTTACTTATCCATGTCCAAATCTTTAAAATAATTCAATCTTATTAATACTTGTAATATAACTTTCAAGGAAATTAAAAGAAAACTAAAAAAATCTATGAAATCAAACATAAAATATACATTATAAAAAATGTTATGATTTTTTTTAGATATAATTTTGATATAAAATGTTGTAGCTGATCCAAAAAAAATTGCTGTAGAACTTTTTATGAACTAAAATTCGAGTATACTATAATTTTTCTCATATATCTTTATACAAACATAATATACAATAAAAAAATCAATCGCACTCACAATGAAATATTTAATATTTCAATTTCTTCGCAACAGACACAATTTCTTCGCAACTTTGGAAACAAAGCATAGGCGGCGTTAAGTTCCAAAACTCAAACGTCAATGTTTAAAGAATACGGAGAAAAGTGGAAAACCGAAATGTCTGAAAACGAAGTGTTCTAACAGCAGGTTCCAAGGTTCCCTACAGCGAGAAGCTATAAAAAGAAATCTAACCTCCTTATTCTCAGTGACATCCCAAACGCTAATATGACCTTTCTGTGTACCAACGGCGACCAAGTGACCCCTCTCGCTCCACGCCACCGACGTGACTGCGTTACCTTCTGAAGATAAATCGCATAGGCGTGTCACCTGAAATATGAAAAAATAATAAGCTAGATGTAGAAAAATAATAATAATATAATCAATAATCATAATAGAAACTAACATTACTATTATATAAAAGACGAAAATAAAACGATAATGAATTTTTTAACACTATTCCTGTATAACATGTAAATAGATAAAATATGGACTACCTTTCAAAATAGTAAATTAAATATCAGCTTCACGCTGTATCCCGCACACAGGGTAGGCAGAAGGAATCTAGTGTTAAGACACTCCATTCCTCATTTTCTGCCGAATTTTGGAAGCATTGCGTGTTGAGTGGAGGAATTCATCGCGCTTTGCCTTCACACCAGAGCGAAGAAATGAATTAATAAATTTAAATAAATATTTCATTTCCTCGAGTGGAGATCGAATCGACAACCAGTCGCTTTTACAGTCACACACTTGTGCCGCTGCGGCACAACTTGCCTCAGATTAAGATATCAAAACGTATATTTTACAAAATATATGTCAAAGTATACGTGTTATGGATTATTTTTATTTCGTGCAATTCTTAGAATGTACACACAAAATAAATATATAAATTTAATGAAAAAAAAGCTTCTAAACTATAGGTATACTACATGATATACGATCATGTATACACAAAGTTAAACGAAACCTAAAATGTTGGAAAGAATATTTTTTATTATATCAAAGTTGAGATCAAATTAAAGAATTTAAATCCGTTATTTTTGAAGTCGGTGTCAGCCGACGAAATTAAAATTAATAGATAACGATTACATATAGCAATATAACGCTATTATAGCATTGCAGGTGTCAGAAGTAGTTGACTTTAGCAATTACATTTTTTAGCTTCCGCCCAATTATCGAGACATTGCTTGTTGAGGAGCGGAACTCAACGCGGCACTATATCTTGTTACTAAGTTTGTTTCACTTGCTATAAGAAAATGTAAATAGTGATTTCCCCCGAGTGGGAATAGAACCCACAATCATTGCGATTACAGTCCAAAATACTAATAGAAAATGATCGAAAACAAAATAATTTACGCATGTATACACATTTTTTCTTTTTGTTTATTTTTTTTTTATAAAGTCTTCGGTTTATCAATAGTTGAGAGTAAATTTAAAGTCAAAGAAAAAAACATAACTTTTTTTTATCATTTGACAAACATTGACCCCGTAATTTGCGTATCTGTACAATTTAAGCATTTCGGCTGCTATCTTTACCCTTGATAGTGCATATCTCTTACAATCAGAATAATTTAAAAGAAATAAACGTATGGTATATTACACTGTGAAATATTTATTTAACTTTATATTTTCATTCCTTCGCTCTGGTGTCGAGGCAAAGCGCGGCGTTCAGTTCCGCCACTTAACAGGCGATGCGATCCAGAATCCAGCGAAAAAGATTGTCTTAACACTAGGTTCCCTTTGCCTACCGTGCGGTGTGGGAGGCCAAAACCCAAACAAAGTCACATTTACATTAAAACTGTATATACTTATAAAAAAGTGTATATTTACTTTAACAACTTAAAAATAATTACAACAATTTGTGTATGAAAATTACGTCTCTACAATTTAGCAAAAACTGGACGCAACGCGAGTCAATTATTTATTTTTTTTGTATGTATTTATAATTTAAAACTTTTTGCACTTAGAAACACGAATGTAAAATGCTTGATTGAAGTTATAAAATTGAAATTTCATCGATTAAACCGATAGATAAAATCTCTTTCCCCGAACACTAATCAATATAGTTAATATTTATTTTTGAGGCCGTCTCTGCAGAGTCTGAGTGAGTGAGCGCGACGGTTGTGGGTTCAAATTCCACTCGGAATAATAAATTATTTCCTTTTCCTCGATCTGGTAAGAAAACAAAACGTGACGTCGAATTCCGCGACACAACACGCTACGTCACGAAAATTAGGCGGTGCGTGGGCAATGGAGTGACGAATTTCCCTCAGCTTACCCTGCCATATGCGGGATAAAGCGTGACGCTATATAAAAAAAATCTAAATTTTTTTATCATTACCAATCTAATGCTTCGTAGTAGTACTGCAAGTGCCAGCCGCGTTATCAGGGCTAGTAAGTATTATTAGTACCCAACAAGCGGGTCATCGTCCCGCGTACTTCGCCGATCTAGAACCCGTCTACCCCCGCGAACACGTCACGCCCACAAAACTTGGCTACTGTGCAGGGATTGGAGTACTATTTTTAATTACGCTACTCTATATGTGGGTACGTTTTATGTTAGCGTATGTAGATACGAGTGACGGTTGTGGGTTCGATTCCCGTTCGGGGGAAAGGATTATTTTCGTTTCTTCGCTCTGGTAACCATACAACGCGAGATGTTGAGTTTTGCCAATTAACATGTAATGTCCAATATTCAGGTACAAAGCGAAGAACGGAGTGTATGGACTATACGCTCCTTCTGTCCATTCTACTATGTGCAAGACAAAACGTAAAGCTTCCAAGCCTTCTATTCGTTTATTTTGATTTTTAAATTATTTAGTTGTTTTCCTCTTTCTGCAGCTTTATAACGCGTTGGATATCTGCAATGAACATGAACCTCAATAAAAAAAAACACAAAAAAACTATAACTGACAACTGCCTATTCCGCTTAGTCAAATACGTCTCAATATTAGTATTTCAAACTAGCGACCCATGACGTTTCGCCCGCTTAAAATTATTAATAAATCTTTACATAAATTAGCGTATGAGTTATTCTGAAGAATAAACTGTATAAACCTGTAAATCTATCGCTGTCAAGTTAGTAGTTTTTGCGTTAAAGTGAAACAGACATCCATTCTCATAAACTTTCACATTTACAATATTAGTAGAATGAATTTCAGCTTCACGCTTTATCCCGCACACAACATTGTAGGTAGAGCAAACATAGTGTTAAGTCATTCCATTGCCCATTTTCAGCCGAATTCTGAAAGCATTGCGTGAGAACTCAACGCCGCGCTTTGCCTCATCACTAGAGCGATGAAATAAAAATATACATTTAAATAAATATTTCATTTTCTCGACTACGGATCGAACCCACAACCAATCGCGTTTACACACCCTTTCCCCAGCGCCACCACTGGCCTCAAAAAAGAAAAAAGAAAGGCTAGAAAGAATTTACTGATGTGCATATAGTAATTAAAACAATATTAAAACCCAATTTTACCTAACTAGTCTTATATAGTTAGATAAATACTTAGTAACAAGTCCAACCTTTCAAGGGGACGTAGACCTTTGGCTTTTAAAAAGAAACAATTTGCAATCCGCTTGAATAATGTCGAGGGAATCCGGAAACGTGAATAATATGTCAATTCAATAGTATTGTTATTGTGCAATTATACAATGGCTCTTTTATCATTTAGAATCTACAAATATATTTTTTATTTAATTTTAAATAGGTTTATAACTCCGTATAATATTAATTACATAGAGCGTCATTCGGGAGCGGATTGTCTTAGCGCAAAGTAGTCAGGTTCCCTCTGCCTCCCCCGCTTTGTGAAAGATACAGCGTGTAGGTTAAAAAAATGTATCTCTAAGGAACCTAGTGTTGTGTGTTTTAATGTTACATATAAACTACGTACCAACACTATATAATTTAAAAAAATGTGACGACATTTTGATAAACCCAAAAAAATTTCTACTAGCTCAAAATCACAATTAATGCAATATCTAAAAACTGAAAAACCCGATTGCAATTTACAAAATCCACCGTATACATCCGGGACGGGACGAGACCGGGACATGAACTATAAAAATTCATCAAAAACATACATAAAGATCAAAAATTGGACATTTATTGAGGTGTAATTATAAAATTAACTTAGCATTCAAACAGAAACACCAAACGTCTAATACTGGTTTAATGGTGAACAAAAAAAAAACCACCGTCTACATAATTGAACTGGAACCTGCACCGGTAATGCAATGGCAGAATCTATCTTGTTTTTTGGGGTTCTCTGTGGCGAATAGTAAAATAGAGATGTAAATATGTGTGTTTTGATGACGATTTTATCATTTTTAATAATGTGTTTGTGGCAAATGATTTGTATTTGTGACTTATAAATTTTAAAGTGTTTTTAGGTAATTTTTGAGGCCAGCCGTTGCACAGGCGCACAGGCGTACAACTGTAAAAGCGACGAGTTGTCGATTTTATTGCTACTCGAGGAAATAAAAATTTTAATATTTTCATTTCTTTGATTATTCCGATAACGAAGCAAAGCGCGGCGTTGAGTTCCGCAATGCCTCTTTAGAATTGGCTGGAAAATGTAGCCTCAAAAAGTAGCTTTTATATTAGAAAAACTGTTGCCGGCTCCTCTTCTTTACAGCAGAACTGCTATTCGAGCCGGTAGTAGCAATATATGCTTGCAAGTGCATAAATAAATATCTTGAATTTGATATATTAATGTTATTGTCAAACTAAACAAAATTGTATACGAAGTTTTCAAACGAGTAAGCAACAAAAAAAAACCACCACAGCCGTAAAAGAAAATACATTTGAATCGTGTCAAGTCACAAATTCAGTGAGTCATATATATTATAAATATAAATACAGAGAATGGATGAATCCATTAATCTATCTACCGGATGAATATAATTATTTTTGGTCCGGTGGTTTTCCGTTTTTACTGCACAGATGAAAAACAATATAATAACCGACTGTTGTTAAACTAAAAAACCGAATCACTACCTATATTCGGAAGCTGTTCGGGCATTCGGTAGCTAACATAGATAATAATATAGATATAGGTAATTTTATATTGAATTTTATTAACATGACATCAACGATAGAGATTTTAATAAAATAAAAGGAATCATATAACACTCTCGATTATAAATATAATAGAAATACGAACTAGACAAAAGCTTCTCCGTACTCTACATTCGTAAGATATATATTTTTATTCGTAAGATATTTACTTTTTTCAATTTTCCGTATTTGGAACAAGTAAATAACTAAAGTTGAGTTTCGTTACTCAATACGCTATGCCTCCAGAGTTCCACAGAAAGTGGAGAACGGAAGTGACTTAATGGGAACAGAGTTTTTAACACTAGGCTTCCTCTTCGCTGCTTATGTACGGGATACAGCGTGAAGCTAAAAAAAACGATGTACTTTCCTTACTTTAAAAAAAATATATTTTAGCTAAAAACAGTAAAAATGATTCTACAATATACATAAATATTATCGACATATCTCTAAAAATATATGATTTTTTTTTAAAAAATACCATCACTACTTATTATACAGAGTATGTAATACAGTGATCTCATTCTGCCAAACATATATATAAAAATAACTATAAATACGAAACACGCGGCGCTACCCGCGAACCGCGTGTTTATTTTTATCACGTTTCTTCTTCGCTCCACGTAATCCATCTAAATCAGCTGCTACGGACAAGCACTAGACGAATTTTATAGTGTGTAAAGAAACAGGTTTTATCAATTTTTATAATTTCACGTCATTTTTGTGACAGTAATGTTTCACATTATGTGTCGTTTATAAATAATGTTTAATATTAAATATTTTATGTTTATCGATCAGAAAGCGTGAATATAATGTTATAAAAATAAAAAAATACTGCTATATTTTATGTTTGTCCATCAGAAAACAACATTTATTTTTATTTTTTTAAAGACTATGGACCAGACGAGTTAATTTGAATGAAAAGTTAGAGCATCTATGGCGTTTCTATAAAGTGGAGAACGGAGTAATGTGTCACTAAATTCGGTATCTCCAAGTAGTAAGCCGCATGAGAAAAAATATATAAAGGATTCAGCAAAGTATATTTATTTATCTGTGAAGAAAACTATAGCAATTGTTAAATGTATTCTTAGCTTACTTTTGTAGTGTCCACTTGTAAGAAAAGAAAAAAAAATAAACAAAAAGATTGCATAACTTTGTTTCATAATAAATCTACAGAGTTTATAGATATAGATAATAACACGAAGTTTCCGACAACAATGACAACGACCCATCAACTTAGTTCGGTTTTTTATGTCGCGCTAAGAACGCGAAGGTCGCGGGTTCGATCCCCTCGTGGGCCAATGACATTTTAGATTGCACATTATTATTTAGGTACAACATTTATTTGCATTAGGTCTGTTATTTTGCATAAAAACCGGTCAAGTGTGAGTTGGACTCGCCTATCGAGGGTTTCGTAACAATTTTAAGATTGTAGGTCATGCGGAAGTAGTACTTTTATACCCTAAGAGTGCGCACGTGTGCACTCATTTCGTATGAAATTAACTACAAATATAAGTTTGTAATGGTTTTTTTTATATATATAACATAGCTACATGTAAATTTACATTTTTAGGATTTTTCCTTTATTTGTATTGTAAGTTCTCAGTTCTTGATAAATTTCACAACTTTTATATTTTGATTGCGTTAACTTTAAAAGCTTTTTTTTGCTTCAATGAACTGAAGACATGGATATTTTATATTAATTTTAGCTTGATACACCTAAACGCGATCTTTAAATAAATGACTTTGAAAGACGGACAGACAGTCATAGAGATAGACAAACAATAAAATGAGTTTATAAATATACTGTATTTTTCTTTCGAGACACGGAATCCTAAAAACACGAAAAATAATAAATATGGAGTCGTATTTTTTGTGTGATTTCCGTTCTTTTTCGAATCGTATTATAAGGAGGATATTTAACAGATATCGCAACCGATAAATAGTCGTTTAATATATTTTATGACGCGAGATGTTCTTGGTTATAGTGTTAATGCTCAAATATAAATAGGGCAAAAAAAACTTGCTTAGGAATTAGTAAATTTTATAAAAAATTGCTGATTTTTAATACCAGTTAGTCACATTTAGTGGAATTTGCTTAAATAAAATGCAATAGTGAAAATTCTTGGACCTTCAAGAATAATTTAACCTGTTCTATATGCAAAATGTAACAAGTCGTAACAGTAATAATAGAAGCTGTGACTTAGTCCATTCCCAGAATTACAAAATAATAAAATACCTAAGTGTGTACCTATACGCTATTGGTTTCTGGTATAAAAATTAAAAATTAAATCAAATTAAATCAGCCTCACGCCGTATCCCGCTCACTGCAGGGTAGGCAGAGGGAACCTAGTGACCTTAAGACACTCCGTTCCCCACTTTCCGTTGAATTTAGGAGGCATTACGTGTTGGGTCGCGGAACTCAATGACATTACGACAGAGCGAAAAAATGAAAATATAAATGTAAATAAATATTTGATTACCTCGCGTGGATATCGAACCCCCTTTGTGCCCCTGCGCCACGACTGGCCCCTAACTTTAGGACGTTTAATTTAGACTGTAGTACAAAATTGACCCATCTCCAGCTTCTATTAATTTTGTCGAATAATACAGAATAATTTTAAGGTTCAAAACACGCAATACCAGTAGTATATAACAGTAGAAGTAACAGAAAACTAAACTCATTCGTATCTCACCTGACTGGTGCAAGCACTCCATAAGTATACACAACTCCCAAGACCGACGCTGAGGACGTTCTGGGCGGACCAGTCCACTAGGTTCAAATAGAAGTCGTCTTGTAGCTCTGGCGCATCTAGCACCTAGAATATGGAATACAATTCATTTAAAATTGTAATAAAATAATAAATTTCTTTCACAATATTATCAGGTAGAAATTTTAGATGGTCGAATATTTGAGATCGTTCGAGGTGTGTCGCAAGGTACACTTTTTATCCAGTTCTTAATAAGAATTATACTAGTATGATAATAACAAATTTACAAATTATTCATATGCTAAAATCTCACAAAGAGTCCAGAGTCAGTCGAATTTCCAAATAAAACCACAAAATTATTTTAGAGTGCCTATATCAGGAGTTTTAGATTAAAGTATGTATTTTAAAAAGTATATTTATTTCAACGCCCCGATTGAGTTATAATTTATATTCATAGTACTTGAAAATAAATTATAACTCAATCTATTAATATTCACCTTGAAAGGTATCCTAGAAATTTTTCTTGTAGCCTTGCGCGGGGACCGCAGTAGCTTCTGTGATTTTGCTGATACTGGTGATAAGCTGTACGGCGACGGATCTATATTTTCCTATAACAAGAAAAACATTATTTTTAACAGTTATTCGCAACTTAACCAAATCGTTATTAAAGTATTACATCCATACAATGTACGAATTATTACAATTTTTCAGGGTTTTCCATATAATAGGTGTCCATACATTAAAAAGGATAAGATCATATATAAAAACAATACTTAATAGCCTCTAGAATTCGTGACTGTAAATATATGTATATGAATCCAAATATACACATTTTACATCCCATCAACTTGGTATCATATCCATAAAATGCACCAAAACAAGTAAATTGTATGGTAAAAAAAAACATCAACTAATAAACATGACAAAATAAACACCTAATTCAATATTTCAAAGTCGAATAATGAAAATATCGAATCTTTTATTGTTTTAGGGTTGGCTTTTATTACGACATTAAGTTTTTCAACTTGATTTTAGAAGATAAATAACAATATTTCTAATATAATAAGTATTAAATGTTCATCCATAAATATAGCCAATTATATCTGCAACAATGCAATAATCGTAATAAAATCGATTATTTCTATCATATTCGATATAAATATTAAATTACGTTTAAAAAACCAGAATATTAAGAAGTATTTTATTACTATTCCTATACTAAAATATATTGGTCGTGCAGGCAAAGTCGAGACGAAGCTGCATACAGCTCTTAGAGACGTGTTGTTTGTTATTCAATCAACATTCGACAACTTGAGAGCTAATAAAATAAATGGACAAGGAAATAAATTAAATTTAATCGGAATCCTTTAACTACTTAACAAATCTCTCAAGCAGTAGGTATTTCGTGCAAAAAAAATAATAAAAATTAAGTTTATTACTATATACGGGGGGGAAAAATGTAAATGGTCGAAAATTTGACAGTTCTCATTATAGCCGGTAGAAAAACTAATCAAGATACGACGATCAGAATAATAGAGTTTAGATTTTTGTCTAAATTGAGTTCGCAGCTACTAGCAAACAATGGTATATTGGTCAAGTCGACGGATCGTGGAGGCGTGGCGCAGAGGCACAACGAGCGACTGTAATCACAGGTTGTGGGTTCGAATCCCACTCGTGGTAAACGGAACTATTGTGTCTTAGCACTAGATTTCCAGGTTCCCTCTGCCTACTCAGCAACGTGCGGGATACAATACAGCGTGAACTAAAAAAAAAAAGGAATCGTGATTGGTCCTCACCAAAAAAAAGATAAAGAACATCTACGAGAGGCGTTAGAACCGGTGTTAAAATAACAAATGGTGATGCACTCATTAGACTGGCGGTAATAAAAAAAGACAAATGCTCAAGTTGCGATCTGTTTCGCACAAAACACATGATGGAGCAAAAACCACTGACAAATTGAATCAACTAATTTCAACGCTGCGGTAGTGGTAAACGAATGGAAGTACTTATAAAAAAAAACATAACAACAGTAGAGACTTCATTAGAGCAACGAAATTTTTAACTTAAGTGTTGCCATTAGAGGCGTAGAACGGTGAAGTAGGTGATGGTACATTAAATAATATGATGTGTGTATAAGGTAACACTAATGGGCCGTTCGTCCGTCTCCACTGACACAACCTTGCGACTGTTAATGCGACGATTGTGGGTTCGATGTCGACTAAGGAGGATGAAATATTTAATATTTTCATTTACTCGCTTCTGGCAACTGGGCAACGCGCGGGCTTGAGTTCTGTTACTCAAAACGCAAGGAAGTTCGCAGATAAGTAATGGGAAAAGAGTATCTTAATTTTAGGTTCCGAGGTTTCCTCGCAAAAAAAACACTATAAGGTACTACTAATCTCAAAATTGAGTACATTAATTATAAATTTGCGTCAGCTCTTAGCATATGTTCTATTCTTAACAGGTAATTGAATATGGTGTACTACAAAAATATACAATCCATATGGAATAAAAAAAAACAGTAAAAAAAATGAGAATCAACATAACCTAACCAACTATCATTATTATTTAAAAATACTTAAAACTTTATTTTATGCAGTTTTTTTTAATTTTGTTAAAAAAAATTAAATTAAATTAGCTTCACGCTGTATCCCGCACACAGCCGGGTAGGCAGAGGGAACCTAGT
>DWAO01003834.1:0-13578 GCA_018230605.1 Heliconius congener
ACACCACCAGTACCAGGATGATCCTATTCTAGGCCGGGATCACACAGCACAAAATACAATATATAACAATTGAATACTTATATAAAACTTATACTTTTATATTAAAATCATTCTTGTGTATTTTAAATAATTTTTGCTTATTAAACTGATGTTCTTGCATATTTTAAACTAATTCTTGCACCATACATGTTATATTTCAGGGCAAGGTGGATGTTGGACTGATTGCGGATAAGGCGGTGACTAGTTCTAATTAGAGGCAGATCTCAAACTGAAGCCGTGTATGAAACACAGGTTTATTTAGACGTGCATTGTCTGTTTTGAATACGTCGAGTGGCCAGAAGATATTGAGAGCTCTATCGCGTATTCAGCTTTCGTAGTATTGAATATTATGTTTCTGTTTTGATTTGGTTAGCTATAAACTAGGAATTTTGAGTCGTTTTTCTTCTTTTTGATTACAATTTTGAGGCTTAAGTCAATCTACGGTTAGGTTTCGTTGATTAGACGGGCTATTTTATTATAGTATCAATACTAAACAATAATATAAAAAAGTGATGTAAATTAGTCTTACAGGGCTTGTGTGAAAGAAATATAAAAATTAAAAATTTTCCTTGAAATCATTTACATTTTATATTTTCCATAAATACATTTATTGAAATTAAGATATTAATAGATAATTGCGTATATATTCATGCAAATAGGTAACAAGAAAATATAATTATATCATTGATGAGTAGAGTTCACTTATTTTGTTTTGATGTCGTTGTGGCGCAGTGGAACGCGACGATTGTGGGTCCGTTTCCTACTGATTTTCATTTCTCCCCTCTATTAAGAGAAAGTGCGGCGTCGAGTTCCGCTAGCGCTTTTTCTCGAATTTAAATGAAAAGTCGAGAATACAGTACTTTTATACTAGCTTGTCTACATCTATCTTGACCTTACCCTGCTATATGCAAAAGAAATTTTGTACATACCTACTTCTTATTCTGTATCACAATATTTTCAGCATAATGTAAGTAGGAAAACAGATTATGTTATGAAATTGACATAATATTGTTGGAACACTCCAACGTTAATTAAGTAACTTGCATATAAGAAACATAAACAAAAGGCACTCGAAAGTATGCGCCCTCTTCCCTTAGAATAAGGGTGGTTTTAATCAGACCTTAAAACTGTGGTATAACCTGTCAGCTTATCTAACATAGCGTTACAACCTACATGAAGGTTTATTACTACTTTTATTTAAAATATTAATCTATTATATATTGCATAGAGGAGGTTTTTCTTATTTAACGTGTGTTTCGGTAAAAATAAGATTAAATCTTTACCTTTGCTTATTATAAAGCCAGAGTTGATTTGGTAAAAAGCACAATTCGCAGAAACTAACAATGTTTATTAAAATATATATCTTATAATGTTTCAAAATGATAAAAATTTTACGCGTCGGTTGACGAAGTAGTCTATTACATAGACTTTAATGTTGCTTTGTCACCTTCTGTACCTGCGGTTAGAGTTACCTTAAATGCTAAGATTGTGTCAGTGATATACACAATTCTTCATTGTTTCCATTTGACCACGGGGATGAAGCCGCAGGTATAAACTAGTATATTATAAAATAATATTATATTTAACATGGCTGCTCAGTCACCAGGCTACATAAGGGTGCTGCTATAATATATGGCGACCTATTACAGCTCCCACGAACTGCTATATATCACACGCGACAAACACAAATAAGAGGTATAAATTTTAGTCTGTTTAAAACAGTTATCTGGCTTAGATTTTGAGCGTTTCAATTTGGTTTAGAAGCTTTGGATGGTTGGTTTAGGTTCATTTGTATTATATATGTTATGTGGCCTTGTTATGATTACGTTTTGTAATAATTTCGACCATCGAAGAAAGGCTGTCAAAACAATGCTTTAAATCTATTAGTAATATAGAATATTAATAGAAAAATGTACTATGAAACTTACAGAGGAAGTACTAAGTAAGGTATTGTTAAAAAAACAATTGCTAAAACAAAAAAAGTCGCTTAATTTGGCATCACTTGTAAAAGATTACTCATATTTATTTGACAAATAATATGTAGTTATATTTTATTTAGGAATAAAATAAATACTATGTTTACTATATGTATATGTTAATTATATTTATATATATACATTTTCTTAAGTACCTGTACGTGTATAAACATACAATAAAACTTTTGTTACTGCTGCTAACTGCAACAGCAAAAAACCAACCTTTTTTGTATTCCAAATTAATTTTCCCAATATTTTATATGAAATGAAAAAAAAACCAAAATAAAATCCATATAAAAGTAATATAATAAAATCCCTTTGAATTTTATAATTTTGAATAAAAATATTTATATATTCATACGTCGTTGTGTTGCTCGAATTGCAAACAACGCTCCGTGTTCAATCAACTTTATTCAGGAACCATATGAAAACCAAGATACGGAAAAATTTGGATCTTTATTACTTCTGAATTTCTGTTCCATGTCTATGTTTATGTATATGCACAAGCGTGCGTAAACGCGATGGTTGTAGATTCGATTTCCACTCGTGGGAATTTAATATTCAATGTGTTGAGTTCCGCCAAGTATCTTAACGGAAACGGAATGGTTTAACATTAGGTCCCCTCTGCCTATAATAATAAAAATTGTGTAGTGTCTATATTAAAAATTTACATGAAACAACCATTACAACACGAACTATTCTGTGATATCTTATCTATATCTTTATAGTCTACAATCAGGCTCTTCAGGCAGGTCTCTCTGTACCACAATAATCTTAATAAAAAAACCTACAAATTAAACATTCTAACATACATACTTTGCAAAATACTCAATAACATACCATAACATAAATTACGTTTAAACACAAATTCAAATTAAACAAGACTCTACATATAACATATCTGTATCTAACGTTCTTTGAAGTTGGTAGCTTTGTAGTTATTTTTAGCGGGTGAATAATCTTCACTTGCCCCTGTACTGGGACAAAGCAACGAGCCATGGCCGGTACAGGTCAATGGTCACTTGTCATAATTGCCTATGAGGTATATAAAACTGGATGGGTATTAAACAACCCCTTTGTATTGATGTCAGGGTAGTCCAGTTAGAAAATATCCGACTAATGTGGGGTTGTGGGTTCAATTTTTTTTTGCTAAAGTATATTTTTTTGCATTTATTATTATTGTTGTAAATGTCCCGTTTTTTTTTTAAATTAAAATGTAGTAGTAATATTGAATTGTACCTTGAATTGTAATTACCTAAATATTTATGCGGTTTCAGTCTTGAAAGCGATTAACAGCGCTAGGTATAATGTATAGCTAAATAAGCGCCTCTAATATATAGCTAAATAAATACTTATTACTTTTTTTTGTTATATTAAACAAAGTAAAGAATAAACGGAGAAACGGATCGCTTAGTTAAGCTAAGCTTAAGCTTTTAAAATACTTATACCTAAATCGTAATATCAAGATAGCAAATCCGTAAATTACCGGCCAACACTAATAAAAGTGCTTTCTTTAATTAAGGTGTCACTTCACTAAATAAGACGTATTTCAGAGGCTTTCAAGATTTTTAGTGCGCTCTGTTCTAACTAATTGTTTAATTCTGGCTTGGAATAGATGTAGGGCTAGTTTGAAATTATTTTAAGTTGTTTTTTTTAACTGTATAGACTATTCTACTATATTCTATTGTACTGATATTTTCCTTTTTCCGCTCTTTTCTATTTTGATCTTTAGACATATTTTTTATGTATTCTACTTTCATATTTAGGTAGTATAGAGCAGATAAAAAGACTTGAAAAAAAGGTACTCTATTTCATTTGGTGCCGTAGTGACATAATTGCACATTTTTTTTTAAAATAACTTAAGCGTGATATTGAGTGTGAAAAAACAATGATAATATCCCTTGCAATACAAACTTTGTAATATCTCTTGCAACAACTAGTACTCATAAAAATAAATTACAAATACGACATTCTTCCACCGAACCTGTGATATATCTTAACATCGTTAATCAACATTAGATTATATAAAACACCTACACCAGACTCAAACAAAAACTAGCAAACGGAGGTACTTTTTCAGCTGTAGTAAATCTTCAGTGCCTGAAGTGTCCTTTTCCTCGCTCCAATAAATCACTGCCCAGATGTTCCTATAGATAACGGGTATTTAAAACTTTAGATTAGATCCTGTTTTAGTTTAAAACGTTTCGGATAATGCTGTTATATATTGGTGTGTTTTGTTTAGTTCTTTAAGTTAAATGGTGATTGAGTTAATTTTATGAGAATGCTAATGTGGTAATGAATTTCACAAAATGATAGTAAGTAGTAAGTCTGATCAAATCAAATTATGATTCCTGGTAGGATTTTGATTACAGTTGACCTATTTCCATATTCTTTTCATTATCCATTTTTTAAGAAAAGTATTTGTTAAGTATATTCGTTACTCAAATTTTTATATTTCCTGTCTACAAAACTTCTGATCTCGACAAAAATGTGGTATGAGTTATTTTTAAAAACGCAAGCTTTCACTAATTCGTGCAAACTTTGTAAATATTATTGTATAACTTGCCTTTTCGTCTTCTATTATTGCTAACTAATAAATATTCTTTTCTCAAATTAATATAGCTTAAAGCATTGAGGTTAAGCTTTTGCACAATTAATCATCCAAGTTAAGAAAATCTCGACAGTTAACAGACTGAAACAAAAATAGCGGAGTGATAACTAATGGAAATCATTAAATGACCAGTTGAGTCGGAAAATGTTTTGACAAATATTTGAAAGAACTGGCAATCAATCACTTGGACCCCTTGCATCCTTAGGCGGTTTTCAAAGCGGATGCTATCTTTGGTTTTATTTACAAGAATTATTTCCAATTAACTTATCTGATAAGGATTTTGTTTCTCAAAATTGTGTTTCTTTTTTATTTTTATTTTTATAATATCATTGAATGACTCAGATTTGGATCGACCTTAGGTCAGACAACTGGTAAGTATTAAAATTCAAACACACAAAAACAACACAAAAAAAACACACAAAAAGGTAGGCAGAGGGAACCTAGTGGTAAGATACTCCGTTTCCCACTGTCCACTGAATACTGGAGGCATTGCGTGTTGAGTGCCGTACTCAACGCCGTCTTTTGCGTCGACCCCAGAGCGAAGAAACAGAAATATAAATTTATATAAATATTTCATTTCCTCGAGTGGGGATCGAAACCACAACTAGTTACATTTACAGTCACACTTTGGGGCCACGACTGGCCTCACTTGTAAATATGCTACAATTATTTAAAATATATATAATAATAATAGTAGTCTAATAATAATAATAGTAAATACATTAAACATGTATATATGAATAAAGGAACATCGTTTTCGTCATGTGAACAACATTATACACATAAACGAATGTTTTAACCTTATAATTATATGTAAACAAAATTTTTTTACTTTACTAACTAATTACTACATTCATGGTGAAAATTATGAAAAAAATAATGTATTTTTTTTTTCATTTTTAAACTGACAAAACTGAGTCTTGAAACTCAATATGCAATGTTATCGGTTCGGCTAGAAAGTAGAGAAGGAAATGTCTTAACCCAACTCTAACTTTTTACTGTACAACTTGGGAAAAAACGAAAAACAAAGTACAAAGAAACAGAATATATTCTATTTAACACAAATTCATCATGTATTATTATTTTAAACACAACAACTTACATTAAATACAACATTAAACGTAATAAAGTAATGAAAACGTCAAATCTTACAAATAATGGACATAATAAATAAGTACTCTTATATATGATCGTGCCCTAACAATGTCTTTGGGGTCTTAATGAGGTCATTCGCCGGTAGATTCAGCAGATTTCGGATTAATCGACGGGAGACAATTCAACTGTTCTTATATCCGGGAAAACAAAGATAAGTTAAGGAAAGAAATTTAAACAGATTTTGCTTTTCCACAATCTATATAGTTATATCTACTTAAGGCAATTTACGCTCTTGGAACGATTTTAACGATTTGTAGTATTAGTATTAAATTGTACTATACGAAATTGAAAAATGATATAGTTGATGTAAATGCTTTATATTTTATATAATATTGAATTTTTAATTTACTAAGGCTTGAAAGAAACAGTCCAATATATTACATGGCGACTGTTAATTTAATTAAAACAGAAAAGAGGATAAATACAGAACAATGATTGAAGTTAACGTAAATTTAAGTAAATAAATTAAATTAAGGAAGTAAAAAAGCAAATTATCCTAAGAAAGAATGAAGTAAATAAAAGTCTCCCAAAATGAAATCACTCGTTTGTTATTCCGTCTGTATTAGTTTCAGGATTGTTTTGCAAACGCAAGCCAATTATGATTATTTTGTTTTTAGATGAAAAGACTTAGGACTAGTAAGTATTTTAGGCAAAACAACTATCCAGTTGTATCCAGTAAACATTATTAAAGAAAATTAATTTCTTCTAATATATATACGTATATATATTAGAACATATATATACGTATAAACTGAGTATTTCACGCTACACACATCCGTTTCAAAAATCAAGGCAGCACCATCTATAAAGTCTCCAAAACGTCTTACAAACAGCAATGATTCAATAACATCGACGCCAAGTGCCAAATCCTCCTGGAAATTAAGGCTTCCAGCGTAACAGAGGCGTGCCTAACCTTTTGTTCGACGCTCATAAATCCTGCTGCCACTCGCATTCGCTCAATCAGCATTGTACAAAGTTTGGTCTCCTTCTTAATAGTCGGTGATTCGTTGCTCTTTTGTTGTATAATTAATATCGACAATTAGCGTCTTTTACACCTGAACGTTGTTAGGTGATTTAAATGGTTGGAAGTCGATGGAATGTATTCCCTATATATTGGTATATAGAAAGTTTTGCGGTGTAGCTAAGAATTTGCTAAATGTACCTACATACATACAGTGATTATAAGTCATTATTTTTTTTTCAGCTTCATGTTGTATCTCTAACCTAGTGATAAGACACTCTGTTCCTTACATTCCGCCGAATTTTTGAGGCATTGCGTGTTGAATAATTCAACACCGTGCTTTTTGCCTAGATACTAGAGCGAAGAAATGATAGAAAGAGTGGGAATCGAACTTATAGATTTTAAAATCAGAAAGAAGAATATTCTAAATAAGAACAGTAAGTGAAAAACGGAATATTTTTAAACTGATTTTCCTTGTCATCTATATATTTCTTTTATTTTTTTCAACATTATTTTAATACATCCTATGCATTTTCATTCCAATTAATAATATAATCAAACTCATAACTCGAGCACGAGCATCGAGCACTCTTAAAGTCCTCCACACATATCGTAAAATATTATACACACGGCTACTTAAAGAAATTATTATTTTATTACCGAGACCACTCGTTGCACAAGCGTGCGACTGTAAGCGTGACAGGTCATAGGTTCGATTCCCATTTGGGGAAATATATAATGGCGCGGCGTTGGCTCCTCCACTAAAACTACATCCATAATCCGGCGGAAAGTGTCCTAACACTAGGATTATTTCCCCGCTCTTGCTACAAGGTAAAGCGCAAGGTTGAGCTCCGTTATATAACACTCAATATCTTGGATTCCGGTGGTAAGAGGAGAACGAAGTGACTTAATTTCAACTTTCTCCCTGCCTCCCCTGCAAGGATAAATTGTGAAGCAGATTTTGTTGTTTTAACTAATCATACGATTTCGGCTTACAATTTTAAATACTTATATCCAGGGATTTATAACACCTATATAAGCGATAACATTATTCAGCTATAAAAACTTTATAGCTCACATCTGCTTATTGTGAAATCTAGCAAACCTCTATTCTAGACTCGTGAAGATTTTATGAGGGAAATGACGCGTTTACTGGCTGCCAGCATTATGTATTCAAAGAGTTAGCTGAATTAAATTGGGATAGGAGGTTAAGTTAATTTTAAACCGAAAAATCGAAAAAGCTAAAAAAGCTTTAAACAGGTTTATGGAAAGTTCTCCTATCGGCGTACGCAGATATTGTTTTGTGTATTTACTAAAAAAGTAAATTGATATCAAAATAAAGTTAAAAATTAAAGTTAAGGCATAAGAGTTATTGCAATAACTAGTTTTTATCTGCGGCTTCGCTCCCAAATAGGAAAAATAGAAATAACTAAGAGTTATGTATACATGACCCATGACAACGGCGGGAAGATAAATCTAACCACAGATGTAGTGGGTTACATCGAAATGATTAACGTGATGTAATATAACCCATAATCTCACTCGATAACTCGGCTATCCAAACCAAAATGAGTTTTACAATTCGAACCAAATAGTACCTGAGATTAGCGCGTTCAACTGAACAAACTACATCTTTATAATATTACTATAGATCAGAATAAATAATAGTAGTTATTTACAACACTCTTATTACGTACAAATTTAGCATAACATATGATGTAACATAAATCACACACTCTGTCCGTATGTCACGTAGAAACAGGTCCAACTCCAATAAATCAGTGGTTCCACATCATTCATCCCGACCGGCCCGAAGATGCATGGCCGAAAGTTCTTGTTTATGTAAATTACTGCTACCTCGTCGTGTACTAAGATGTAAATATTTTAGGTTAAACTTAGGAAATGATGATGCTTTATAGAGTTCGGTAACTCAAAAGAAATAAATGAGTCGGATCGGAATATGCTTGTCTGTTTATTTCGTCTGTTCAGAACTAAATGTAATGAAATTGCAATTTCAATAGAAACTAAATTGAGAAATGAGGTTTGATAACGTAAAATTCTAAAAATAAATTAGTAGGCTACTTTATCTTTAGAATGATATTCCAAATTTGATTTGTACGTACATGTAGAATTTTTTTTTATATCAAAAACAGCATCTAGTTATTCATATGATTGCATTTAATTAACATTTTTTATCTATCTTTTTGAGTGTTAATTGTTTTTTATCTTCGTTATATCTAAAGCTACTGTACACGTTCATATTTTTATGCAAATGAAAACTTGTGATTGTTTGACGTTATCTTGTCAATCTTTATCACTTTTGACACATTGCCCGTAAAAAATGTAACACGCTTTCATAATCACTTATGTCCAAATTTTAGACATGATGGGAATCGCTTTTTTTTCTTGTTTCTTAAGAGAGAATTAAAATTCATTGTGACATAAAAGTAAGGTTTTTTAAATTACGTTTTATACGTTTTTGTGTTTCATTACAAATATCAATATTATTCAATTATTAAGTAAACAAAAACCTAACCCTAACATATTTTTATAATAAATAATTAAGAAATTCGATAGGAGCTTTATAATAACCGTATAAAATCCATCATCCAGATATCCAATATATAATAATAATTGAACACTGTTGAATTTATTATTTTATTTCAAACTCAAAAATATTGACCAACTACGCTAATTTTGTTTAGAAAAACAATAAGCTTTTAAAATAATAAAAAAAATACTTCCTTAACCTTTCAAAAGCTATATATAACCTGCGACGACTAAATTCACTTTTAACATTTATACCTAAATCTGATATAATATTTGTAATAATTGATCTAATTTGATATATTACCTTAATATCAATTTCAAATCCGTTTATCTGGCCCCTAAATTATGCACCAAAACGCATAAGCTTATAAGCCTATAGTTAGCACATACATAAGGCACGCGTGTAGAGATTAAGAGGACCTTTACTAGCCTAAAGATTTTTTTTAGCTTTACGCTATATTCCGCTTGTGACAGGGTTGGCAGAGGGAGCATAGTGTTAAGACACTCCGCTCCCGACTTTCCGCCGGTTTTTGGAGGTATCGCGTGTTGAATGGCGGAACTCAACGCCGCGCTTTGCCTCGACACTAGAACGAAGAAGTGAAAATATTAAATATTGCATTTTCTCGAGTGTGAATAGAACCCTAGAATGGAATTATTATAAATAATATTTATTTTTATGTAATGTGTCAAGATACATATCTAGATGTATTATGATTATGCTTACCATGTAACCATGTATTGAAACCATTATTTACTACGTATCTTATTTGACAAAAAAATTATCAAAACATGTAAAAAAATGTGATTAATGCTTCCCCGAGTGGAAATCCAACCCAAACCCATCGTGCTATACAGTGCAACACTGCTCTACTGTGGCACAAAAACGTAAACCTAGCTGTACTATAATGCAAAATAAAACATAAAAAGTACTCATCTAATGTCTGTGTTGACCTAATATGTGCAACACCTATATAGGCGTGACGTAACTTAATTGTTTACGCCCGGGTAGGATGGAGGGATGCTCTATTTCACTCGGGCGTCGAACCTGCGTCAGCTGGCCTGTTAAATGAAGTATTTTCGTTACGTATTTAGGTCAAAGGGGTGAATTATATGTATATTATATTCATATGTCTATTTGAAGTTCAAAGTGAGTATATACAGATTTTTTATATATTATTTTAGCTTTACGCATCTGCCACGTATAAAAGGGAACCAGGTGACAATACACTTCGTTTTCCGTTATATTTTGGAAATATTTCGTATTGTGTGGCGGAACCTAACGTCGCGCTTTTTCAAAACAATCTACGTTATGCGAGAAATGGCTCAAAATATTTTAAGTAGAGCACAAATTATGCAAGTATTTAATTTAAAATCTTGTGGATTTTAAATTAAAAAATATGTACACTTATTTTTTTAGCTCCATCGGTAAATGAACTATGACTTTACTGTAAACTGACTTACATCCATCTAACAGAATTGTAGAGAAGCACGTATATGTAAATTACGTTTGCTAGAGTACTGTCTTTATAGACTTCGTTTCTTGAAAACAAGAGAGATATTTTAAAATTTTAATATAAAATTTTCATTTCAAATTATTTCCATTTTTCCGCACTGGTAAAAAGATAAAGCGCGGCGTTAAGTCCCGCCACTCGGTATAAAATTAGACGGTGCAGTGTTTTCATATAAAGTTCCATCTGCCTACCTTACTTTATGGCATAGGATACAGGGTGAAGGAAAATTTTTTTTGTACTTCCCCTAAAATGCGGAAGACTTTCAAAACGGTATAAAACCAATAAACCGTAGTACTTGTTGTACGCAAAAAAACTCCTTTTTTGTAGAAACATAAAAAAGAAGCCATTTTGCGATCACAACGAAAACTGTAATATCTTTAAAAGGCATCGACTTAGGTCCGTTCAAAATGATCGATGATTAATAAAAAAATATTTCAGATCTAGCGTTTGTGCAGATATGCGGCTTTTAGACAAATTGGAATGTTCCATCGCTAAGGCGGCTTTGTTGGTTCGTAGATATACGTATACTGTAGGTAGACACAACTTTTTTTAACTTTAAGTTTTATACCGCAAATTACAGAGGGAACCTAGACTTCCAACTCCGTTCCTCACTTTCCCCCGAATGTTATGGTTATTTTAATTTTATAATTGATTATCAATATTTAGTAACGTTTCTTTATTAGCTGCTACAATTTATTTTTAAACTTTCAATGCCTATTTAATGCATATGGAGAACATAATAGTGAATGAGTTCAAATCCAAGACACTGTACGATTTTGAGTACCGGAAATTAACTCCTACCCCAAAAAGGATCGAGCCGTAACATACGAGTCCCGTTGCTCCTGTAGAGAATTACCTAACAAATAATATAAAAATGACACCACAAAGCCGTCCATTACTTTGCCCGACACATTTCTAAATACTGTGTGTATGAAATTTAATTAGTTTCGTTTTAAGAAAATCATTAATATGTATTAGGGCGGACGTCTCATTGTCATTTGTAACATGACAAATGAAGTTCGCGAAGAGCTTTCCAATTAGCGTTTGTACTAAAAGTGTTATAAATATTTCATATTTTATTACAATTATTAATTGTTTTGAGTTATTAAAATTGAAACTGAGTAGTAAATTAGTTTGCTGTAATTTTAAGTTATGTTTTTGTATTGAAAGAGAGGCAAAGCACGGCGTAGAGTTCCGCCACTCAACACGCAATCCCTTCAGAATTCAGCGGAAAGTGGGGAACGAAAGTGTTGTAATTGGAACGGAGTGTCTTAACACTAGGTTCGTAGGTACCCGCTGCCTTCCCTACCATATGTGAGATACAGCGTAAGGGTTAAATAAATTGAATTTCATATTTAATAGTAATTATAGGGACTTGGGTAATGTTTTGAAATTATAAAGTTAGGTTAGTGATATAAGCAGCTTCACGCTTTTCTCGCGTGTGTAGGCAGAGGGAACCTTAAGTTAGAATATTCCACCTCCCGCCTTATTTTCAAGCTTATTTTGCTTGTTAATTGAAGGTACTTAACGTTGCGCTTTGTGTGAAAATGAAAATAAGTGAAACATAATCATTAAAGAGGACAGTCGTGGCGCAGTCGCAGCGGCACGAAGTGTGACTGAAAAGCCGACTGGATGTGTCGATCGAGCTCTCGAGGAGATGAAATATTTACTTAAATTTATATTTCCATTTGCTGTGTGCGGAATATAGCGTGAAGCGGATTTGATTTGATTTATCGTTAAAGAGGATCGAACCTGCAACCAATGCGTTTGCAATAGGACGTCTGCGTCTAACTGCAACAAGATGACCCCAATTCCTAATAACTTAAAAAACTATTTAGTTCAAAATACTTAAATATATATATAATTACTCAATAAAATCCTTTTAGAATCGGTAATTGAGACATCATTAGGGTAGTCCATTGCTTTTCTATCGGTTAAATAGTTCTGCCCGCTTGGTCTATTCACTTTAATTGATATATAGAATATCCTGACTTAAACTGGATTAATATTTTTTTACAAATTTCTTAAAAGGAAATTTTTGTGTTTGTTTTATTAACTTGTATGTGTATATAGACATAAGACATTTTCTGTTTATTTTAAAAAAAATGTTGGTGCCTTTTTTAAAGTTATTAATAAAATAGTAATATCTTTAAATGTAATACAACAATAAATAATAATATTTTTTTTTTGTTGCAGGTATGAAAAATATTTTGGAGTGAAAAGATTATGAAAAGATCGATAACGTGGTGACAAAACCATTCATTATTATATATTATTACGTCACGCCGCACATAGCAGGGTAGGTAGATGGAACCTAGAAACCTAGTGTTAAGATACTTCCGTTCTCCACCTTTTCCTGAATTCTGGAGGCATTGCGTGATGAGTTGTTGAGTTGAGTTGAGATAAAAATATATAATATTTTTACTTTCCTCTTTTAAGTTTGTGCCCCTGCATTACGACTGGTGGAAAGTAGGAATTGCTTATACTATGGGCAGTTAAAAAAAATCATACATTGGCTTTTTGACTACAAACTATCATTTTTTTTTTATTTACTTTACGGTTATATTTTCTCTGGGCAGAGATTATCTAGAGACTACAATATTGTAACAAAGATAATTTACTACTCCTTTTACCTATAATTATATCTGATAATAATTCTCGTTATTACTAACTAGTGGGCGCGCGCGGCTTCGCCCACTTATTTGCACCCTTATGGGCGAATTCTAAAAAAAACACGAAACACGTGTTCAATAAAATATTTTTAATAGTCTGAAT
>DWAO01003835.1:0-13576 GCA_018230605.1 Heliconius congener
CACCACCAGTACCAGGATGATCCTATTCTAGGCCGGGATCACACGGCACAAATTTCGCGGCACAGAGTTCAATTCAATTCAGTACTTTGGCTACGGCGTTTCGGAAAAGCCATTTTAAAGACGCTTTATTAAAAAAATATATAATACAATATGTATAATATTCATTACAACTAACTCTCTACAGAACAAAATGATACAAGAAACACTTAAGAATACAAAAAAATCTTATAAAAACTCGCAATATACTTTTCATACTCTCTATTCGCGAGCGTCCATAGAAGTGTACCTACAGTGCTCAAAAAAACTCGCAGAAACCCAAGAATCCTTTACAAAACGCGAAGATAAAAAACACCTTGAACGTAAATTACTTTACACGGCGTCCTTTCAGAGGACGATGAGATTCACTTCATTATATTTTATTCAAAGCTGAGCAGCTGTAATCCGTCCCGTCGAGATTCGGTAGCCAGTTTATATTCATTATATACGATCACTGAATAATTAAGTATGGCTAATTGAAGGGTGGTGTCTTAAGAAATGGATGTTTGTTTTGTTAGTTTCGGTATGTTTGAATTAAATGTTGTTACCAAATTTGGGTCCCAGTTGGTTAATTTATGTTTATAGGTACATTTAAAATAGTAAATTGGGGCCGCCATGGCGCAAAAGGACAGCGTTTTACTGTAAACATCGTGTTACAGTATCGTGAGTTCGATCTCCACGCAAGAGTCTACATATATATTTAAATTACTTTCTCTCCCGCTCAGGATAAAGTGAGGATCGAATAAAGGAGTCAACTATTGTAAAGCTGTAGTCATCAAACAAGAAAAACAATCTCGAGAAGATAAATTAAAATAATTACTTCATACGCTGACTTCTACTATATTAGTATTCAAAATAAGTTTCAACATCGGATATAATGTAAACGCGCTACAAAATATATTAATACGGCTTAATCTTTATTAATGCTCTTGAGATCTATAAGCCGACAAAGGCGGCGCTCTATGCAAGTCGGGACGTGTGTAACTCGCACTTAGACAGGTGAGCTTGACGACAAGTAGTCTTTACATAAGAAGCTTTAATCTTGTGATAATCAATAATGTAAGAGATAGATTGAAATTTAGAACTATAAGACCATACCAGAGGGCTGTCAGCTCATTTTGCAAGAGTCTAGGGCAGTACCTGAATACCTTGGCGGTAGTTCGATATAATAATTATGTCAACTGATTGATGAATGCCACCCGTGACCATCATATACTGCAAAGTGTTCGAAACATCGGATTTCCAAAAATATCTTAGACTAAATATACGCGATTAATCCGGTTGAATAATTTCGTTTAAAAGAGAACCATAAAATTTACATTATAGGTAATATAGCGTGACCTGGTTTTGGGATCAGATTATAAACAGCATACAAACTCAAAATATTGCAATACATCGTAGAAAAGGCCTATCGAGCAAATCAGGTTAAAAATTATTATCTCAAATGGTTTAATGTCTAAGATAAATATAATAAAGATATTTTAGTGGAAACTGAGTATGGTCTATAATGGATTATTTGTATATCTTCATACTGCATCGCAAAAACCAGGGTTGGTGGAAAAAACTTAGTGCTAAGGCCCAATTTTTGAGATATTTTGTGTTGAGTGGAAATAATCAAGTATTTATTACCACAGCAATGAAATAAAAATAATTCATTTCCTCCGGTGGAAATCGAACTCACAATTGTCGTATTTACAATCAAAAGTACCTCTGCGTCACAACAGCCTTTATTATTTGTAAAATAGGTTTTAAATTAAGTATTTATGAAGGATAGCCTTCAATTTCTCTACTATACCAATATACTTAATTATTTATAGTAATTCGTTCCCATATTAATGCAATAATTTTAATTCAGTAGTCCCATGATGCACATAAAATACTTACATAATAAATACATTATATAAGATAATAAGATAACAATATTATATCGTTATCTTATTACTTTTTTACAAAGAATGTTGAATATTGTCTCATATTATCATATTTGATCTTGAAAATTCGCTGAAAGTTCCAAAACAATTCGTAGAGTTTTATGAAAATTCTGTCCAGAAGTTTAAAAGACTACTTAACTAATATAACAAATGTGTACATTTTGCTCAAGTTTATCATTTTATTTTCTTTGCTCGACGTCAAGCTTTGTTTCACCAATGAGAGAAGCAAAATAATTTATGCCGCGTTTGTCGATCGAACCGACAGCTAATGTGCTTACAAGCGTAAGCTGTACCACTGTGCCAAGGTGAATACTGTTGGTATGTAAACGTACATTTTTTAAGTGTAACCTTAAATAGTCTGACCACCTCAGTAATAATGGTTGCATGTTTATGATATAACTTTGTCATTTAACAATAAAATCTGAGAACAAGACATTTTTTCTCCCTACTTTGAATGTAATATGTGGTATACTCTCATAACAATATAGTAAAATTTGAGTCCGATTGGATAAACAAAATACGTCGTCAGTACCCAAGAAAGTCGCCCAAGCCCTAGACTATAATCGCCAAAGAAAACGAAAGTTAGGCCGCTCTAAACACACCTGCGGGCGGACCGTCGTTACAGAAAAAAAGGCACGGACGGACACGGACAACAAATACGGACGGCCCTATTTACAAGACATAAGACCATAACTCCAATTGTTTATCTAACATGGAATAATTCTAAATAGTTAATAACTTATTTTATCGTTTGATTATCTCGAGCTACACAATAAAAATGGAAGAACAAAGCAAAGCTGACAGCCGAACCGTCATGTGGCTTATCAAAAACCGCGCCTATCTCAATTATTACGTAATTTTCAGTAAAAACATTAACAAGGTTTACCCGGTAACCGATAATACTACTTAATCCTCATTCATTTAAAATTAATTCCACCGTAGAGGTAATGGAAGATTGAAATTTCATTTATTTTATTTGGGATTATTCATTATATTTTATACGTGTTTGTAGTAGCCAACTGTGCTTACAAAAAGGCATAAACGAAATTGATAGCCATGAACATGATGAGTTTGTATAAGCAATTTGAACACAGATTTTTTTAATATAGAGATGGCATCTTACTTGGTTACTATATAAGCGTAGTAACGAGTCCCGATTTTATTTATAGAACCTAGTGTTAAGACACTCCGTTCCCACTTTCCACCCAATTTTCGAGACATCGCATGTTAATTGGCAGAACTCAACACTACGCTTTGTCCTGTTACTAGAGCGCAAATAAAATAATCCATTCCCTAATTGTACACTAACGTTATCGATATTATATGTTAGTTACTATAGATTTACACGAGATTTGAATTCGAAACCATCTCACTCTTAAACTTATTGTAATCAATAAAAAAAAGTAAAAATAAAATAAAGTAAAATTTGATTAATATAATAAAAAATAAGCCAGAAGAGAGAATGGTTGCAACTCACGAAATAATTTACAGTATATTTATGCTAATTTTAATGGAGACAGATTTCAGCTCCGCATTCATTCGACCTGCAACAGCTGTAATTGAAAAACTTTACAGTCAAAATAATGTGAATTTCTTGAAGTAATTTAAATTTAACTTTATTTAAACAAATCGTTTATGTTACGATTCATAAAAAAAATATATAAATAGCCTTACGTGTATTTAAACACTTCGATCTGTACCTTCCGCCTGATTTTTGGGACTACATATTAAGATGTTTCTATTTCTCTTGTTACCAGAAAAAAGAAATGAAAGTAATTAATTACCCTGAGTGGGAATTGAACCCATAATCTAAGATAAATCACTAATACTACGTAGGTATGTAGGTATACGACCTACCTACCTACGAGATATTAGTGATTTAACACTTGTAACGAAATTAGGTTTTAAATAATATTGTATGATTTTTAATTTAATAATTTTTAATTTTTGTATGATTCGTATGGCATTGAGAAATCAAGAATATAGTAAATACATCTATAAGCATTGTTGTAAATTAAAAAAAATATATATATTTTTGTCCATAAGCAAGTTTCATTTTTTAGAAATTACTGGAAAAGGCGAAGCAAACAGGGTTGGTATACTTTCCTACTTTTTGCATGCTCTAGTATAAGTATGTCCTTACTGATGTATTATAACAGAATTTACTTATTTATATGTTACGAATTTAACAAATCTTAGGGCTCCACTCTTTTAATATTGAACAATTCGATTCCTAGTTGGGGGATCGAATTATTTTTATTTGTTCGCTCTAATAAGAAGGAAAAATTTGCATTTCTATCACTCAATGTCACGAAAATTACTCAATGCAATGGAAACTTCGCGTGTTATCTACTATGCTGTATTCAGAGGGCAGACTGTAGTTATAAAAAATACTAAAACAGAATATTATAAATATTACATGAACGAATCATATTGGTATGAGTACCAACGATAATATAAAGTCCTCAAACACAAACAAAAGGCTAAACAAAGCTTGAGCTAAGCTGTTTACAATATTCTTTTATGTTTCTTAAAACTCTGAGAACTTTCTTGTAAGTATAACGTTAAACGAAAATATTGTTCGATATCATGATACGATTTCTTTTTTGTACTTTGTTTTAAGAACATCTTGCTTGTGATTTTTTTATGAACTGATATCTCTATTATAAATAATTATTATTATCATACTGTGTACGCGACGTTTGTGGGTTCGATTTCTATTCGGGCAAATGAAATATTTACTATTTTTATTTCTTCGCTCTGGTAACAAGATAAACTTACTAAATTACAGTAAGTTGAGCCCATCATGCTTGAATAGAAAATAATTATACCCAAGTCTGTCAAAGATTATTTTTAATTATTTTCTTAGAATTTTGTTTTACTATTCTTCAAGCATATTTAGAAGCCCCCTTCACTATTGCTGATAGAATTTATGGGTCCACATTTTTTATAGCAACCGGATTTCATGGATATCTGCGATTGCTACAATCGATCAAAAACTGAAGGTAATACAAAAAATATATAAATCACATAATAAAAATGAGCTTTATTAATCAAACAATTTTTTTTTGGAATAGATTGTTTGATTTATAAACTTCACAAATATGTATACTCTAATAAGAAAAAACCGGTTATGTGTGAGTCGGACTCTCCAACCATTTCAGAATGGTGGGTCAACATAAACTATAGAACTCATAAAAATTGACAAACAAAAATTTGTATGAAATGAACATAATGAGAGACTATAATGTTTTTTTTTCTATGATATTCCTATAAATTTCTACTTTTTGGATCTTTTCCATTATTTATTTTGTAAGTTTTCACTTTATGCTAAATTTCATTGCTGTAGAGGCACGGGAAGTAAGTACCCTAGGTAAGTACCATAGGATTTGATTACGCCGTGAATTTTATACAATATGCAGCAAAATCGTTAACTTAAAAGCTTGAGCTTTTTTCTATGCTTTAAGGGACTATAGGCTTATATATTTGTTAGTTTTAGCTTGATATTTCCACGTGATCTCGAGATAAATAATTTTGATAGAAGGCAGACGGACTTAACGACGGGATAAACACATTAACTTCGAGTACTATATCACAATCAGACTAACTGAATAACAACTAGAACAAAAATAATCTTTAACAATTAGAATTTCTAAACAAGCTAATAATATATGTATTCGGCAACTATTATAGTTTATCATACTAATATTATAAATGGAAATAATTGTGAATATGGATGTTTGTCGCACTTTAACACAAAAAATACTGAACGAATTTAGGTGAAACTTTACAGAAATATAGCTTATACATCAGAACATAACAACACATAATACAATTTATGTAAAAAATTAATATGTATTTTATATTCCTGTACAGCAAAGTACAAACCACAAGAGTGCAATACGTCAATACGTCGCATACTCTGTTAGTATTTTGGTAGAACTCTAGTAATAGCCTTGTGGAGAATAGGACTTGAGGAAATGGCGGTCGAACGTCGAGTAATGGCGCTATAAAATATTTCTTGAATGCTTCCCAGCTCAATGAAAGTTAAGGAAGGACCTGACAAAATGATTTTCCCTTTATTTATATATTAAATATATTGTTTAATAGCAATTCTATTTTTATAGACATAGTTTTGTGATCGTATTTTAACTACTACTCACTGTTACTTGCTCTACTAAGTCTTTGCAACGGCTCTCTTCCACATAATCATATATCTATATCATTTTCTTACGCTTGAATTATATATTTACTTGGACTATAGATATTTCTGAAATGTACCGTACCATAAGCCATTAACGCCATTAACATTTCTTTTTAACTTCAAGCTTTATCCCGCGTATAGCAGGCTAGCAAAAGAAACTTAATAAATTCACCATGATTAGACATTGTACAGTGGTGGAATTCAACGTCAAATTTTGTCTTGGTACAAGAGCGGAAATAAATTAAAGAATTCAATCCCAGAATGGGAATAGAACCCATAATCACCTTATTTACGCGCCTACACCTTGTGTACGTTTTATATCTAAATAAAGAAAAACTAAGTTCATATCCATATGCTTCTTTTCAGAACAGATGTAAAACAGCTGGCCGCGGTGTCTAAATGTTTCAGAGGCAGGTTCGTTTTTACTTATTTACAACACCACCACAGGAGTACTGCACATCTAGTTGTAAAATTTTATCACTTGACTTTTCTACTATACTAGAATACTTTTTATTGCACTTTTTAAAAAAGATTTGTCGCTTTAATTTTATATCAGTATAAGTACTTCACTATAAGTAACTTTAAGGTGCATACCTATCTATGATATTTTTTTAAGAATATTGTCTTTTTTTAGGATTTTAAAACTTATGATTCAAAATCAAAAATTTTATCTTCTTCATCATTCATTTAGGCTATACCGAGCACTTTTAAACCGTAAAAATACATAAAAAAAGATAGCAGTGGCTCGGAAGATATTCAACTTTTCTTGACATGGTGTTTGCTTGACTACTTTGTTAGCTAACCACACTTCTTTAAGTTTGCTGAATTCATTAAAAGCACTCACGCTTAAGCTTAATAAAAATAAAATTATTTATTCACCTTAGAACGTCTTACACAATTCATTCATCCGTATCTGTTTCGGATATATAGAGTGAGTTATCACTAATTTTGTCAAATGCTATCCATAAATGTATATAAAAGTTTAAAAAAAATTGAATATTGGCATTGTCTAATGAAAATTAAACCTATAACTATCATATATAGATGTCTTTCTTATAAAAAACTGCAACAAAACACAACAAAACTAAAAACCAAAAAAAGACAAAAAAAAGATAGAATAAGGTAATATTAAGCAAACATTTCGCTTTCACCGTACGAGCCTCGTATTATAATAAGGTATACCCATAAAAAAATGTAACGTAGCGGCGAAAAAGAACTTGCATACGTTATAGCCACTCTCATTTAGTATTATATATGAATAATACTGAGTAAACGGCCGTTTTAGTATATGGCTCTCCTTGTATGGTAATATTCTACTTGTATTATATAAATGTATATATTTTTCATGAGATACTGTTTTGGTGAATCATATTAGTCAGCTTCACGCTGTATCCCACACACAGCAGCGTAGGCAGAGGGAACCTAGTGTTAAGGCACTCTGTTCCCCACTTTGCCTCGACACCAGAACGAAGAAATGGAAATATAAATTTAAGTAAATATTTCATCTCTTTGAGTCGTTATCGAATCCACAACCAGTCGGTTACAGGCACACTTTGTTTGCCTGCACCACGACTGACCTCGTGAATCATATAAGTAACTACAAAAACCATCGCGGCACTTTAACTTATTGTTTACAACTCTCATAAGGCTATAGCGGTGCAGTATTTACTGTAGGTTTAAATCTAACACGGGGTAGTTTATATGTAAATTGTTTTAATTTTGCCTGATAAAGTAATACATAGCGCAGCATTGGATTCCACCACAAAATTCGTAATGTCTTTAAACTTGATTGAGAAAAGAGAAAATTTCTGTTCTAAAAAAACTGAATTATTATTAAATAAGGAAATACAATAACACCATATGAACGACGAAACTAAAAAATCTCTACATTAAAATAATAAAAAGAAACAAGCTGACTTATGAAAAATAAAATTCTTACTGAATGTTTAAATTTTAAATTGCCTTCGGAGACAACGGAAATGCATATTTAAAGCAAACAAGCACGTTATTCTTTATTTTTCAAAAGTTTTAAAGCTCGCGAGCTTTTACGTGCGCTCAGTGATTTAATTTTCTCAGTGTCATTTGTATGGAGCTGAAAGTTTTCTAACGCAACGTTGGCTGTTGTTAAATAATTTAGCGTAAAGTGCTTTAATATTTATTATGACACGTTTAAGACATGACATTTAAATTTTAAATTAATTTGCAGAATTTGTTTTTGGCTTGTGTAGACCTTTTAGGCTTAATACGTTAAGTATTAAAAATTACCTTTGAATCAGCTGAGTTAATAACTAATTTGCTAACACTACATCATTAATACTAATCTGTAAAGTAATAACACTGTATCTGAGAGAAAGAAACCTGGTTCGATTCTGGGGTGAAACGCACCTGGCTCAATTGAATCTCAAGACTCAAGTTGCGCGTTAATCATTAAAAAAAACCCATTCGTTGTGTCACTAGTTTTCTAAGACATTCCTCTTAAAGCCGCACCCAGTATCAGCATATTGGGCTTGATTTGAATTGTTAGCGTTTCGAGTGACCGCCAGTATCGCGATCATCTGGATAGCAAGGCCAAGGTAGCTTCAAAACAACTGGGGGTCATCGGTAGAGCGAGATAGTGCTGCACGCCAAACTACCGATTATTCCATCATAGGGCCCAGATTTGGCCTGATGTGGAGCACTGTTTTCATCTCTGGACTGGTGCACCCCATTATCGGCCTAAATTATTTCATCGCATATAATGTAGATCCGTTTGTATTGTCGGGGACCCAATGATCTGACACTTTAGCTTTGCGTAATGACGTCTTCTCACTGCGCGTTCTTTACCACGTTACCATAGGGAGCGTTTTAGAAAACTGTTTCACTTGCTACCTGCCGCCGAATTTTCTAACCACACAGTACGTCATAAACTCAAATACCATCTAGACCATCCTGGGTACGTGGCACTCCACTAGTGTGCGAATGCGACTGTGGAATGGCCTACCTGCGGCGGTATCTCCAGGTCGATACGACTTGGCTACTATCAAAAAGCGCATCTCATTCCACATCAAAGGCTTGGTGTTGGATTAGGTCGTGGGCGGAAAAATAATCACTACCTTAAAAAAATCTCTAATGTATAAAAAACTCCTTACAAACAATTATTGTATTAATTGAGGCCAGTCGTGGCGCACGGGCTTAAGCGTGCGACTAGTAACCGCGAAAGGGTGTGGGCCCGATTTCCACTCGATGATAAAATATTTAATATTTAAAAGAAATGTAACTGGTATACCAAGTACATGGTGCAGTTTACTAAATACTGGCGAAATAATTACATATATCATAATCCAATTTTGAACTTTTCTCGTCATCATTGTATTTCTCGTATCTATCTATATACCAAGGCGTGTCATTATTTATAAAATTATAAATAGTTTCATCACTTTAAAGGTTGAGGAGTTCAGAGCTGTGCGTGGGACCTAAGTGTAGACTTAAGAGTACATTGGATGCATCAACGAGCATCTCCACCTCCGAGTCCCTTTCTCTACTTAACCTGGTAGAATTTACCAGAAGACGAGAGTCGCGAGTGTCTTCGATATCAGCCCTCCATCAAGACAACTAACAGTTATTAATATATTACTACTAACGGAACAAGAAGTCAATCATTATATCGCTTATTATGTCAATTACGTCAAACATAAGAAGTATTTCAAGTCGTGGCGCAGACACGAAGAATGACTGTAAAAGCGACTATTTCTGTGATCCCCACTTAAGGAAATGAAATATTTATTTAAATTTATATTTCCATTTTTTCACACTGGTGTCGTGGCTAAGCGCAGCGTTGAGTTCCACCACTCAATACGCAATGCCTCCAGTATTCGGCCAAAAAGGGGGAACTGAGTGTCTTAACACTAGATTCCCTCTGCCTACCCTGCTGTGTGCGTGAAGTCAGCTTTATTATTATTTTTTAACAATCAAATAAACAAAACTAAATATCCAATCTAATCGAAATCTTTAACCTTTATGAAAGATTTCTTTCACAATCTTTTATTTAATACCGTATTTCAATTTACTTAAACTATCTACTTAAGTGGTGATACTCCGCTACGCTACGAGCTACGTTGTAACTAAGAGTAGCAAAAATAATGAAATTAGCTTGCCTCGAGATAGCTTTTAAATCCATTTTGCTCGTAAATCTTCTTTTAAGTTTGTTGCTAATAGAAGCCTTTGACAATAGGAACAGATTTTTAACTAAAATGTTTCATGGATTATATTAAGAATGTTGTTTTAGCTTCCTTTCTTCACTATATGGATTAAATATAACAAAACACATATCGAATCCGTAAGAAAGTAAGAAAATATTTAGAATATAAATATTTTAAATTGAGTAGCCGGCCTACCTTTTGGATGTCCTTCGTCTTAGATTGATTAGTCTATTTTAAGGAATAGACCGTAACGGGATTCAAACGTGTTATATTTTTTCTAAATATTTAGAAGAATATAAAACAAACTCGTTATATTTTTTTGATGTTATGTTTTGTATGGAGTAAGAATTTTACAAGTGATATTCTGAAATTCTGAACTTTGTATAGCAAGGAAAACTGTGTGAATATAAAAAACTTCGTTAACAAGATATTTTTTTCAATTTCAAATAATTTACAATATGTCGATATTTTCATTTCTTTCTCTTATTTTCATTATCAATATTTTTTTACATAATGAAGAATATCTATATTTACCAAATGTACCAATATGTAATGACTTTATTTTTGTGTTCACGTAAAGAGTTTTCTTTTCAGCTATCTATACAGATGAAACCTATACTTATGCTCTTACTTTAATAAAAATAAATCAGCTTTGCCTCGACACCAGCGCGAAGAAATAGAAATACAAATTTAAGTAAATATTTCATCTCCTCGAGTGGGGATCGTACCCACAACCAGTCGGTTTTACAGTCATACTTCGTGCTTCTTTTACTTTAATTACTACTTTATCGATCTTTTATATATTTTTTTATCTTCACTCTGTCTCTAGTACATAGAATGCAAGGTACAAAAACCTAGTGTTAAGACACTTTCGTTCCTCACTTTCCAATGAATTTTGAAGGCATTTCGTGTTGAGTGGCGGATCTTAACGCCGCTTGGCGTCGACACCGAAGTGAAAAAATGAAAACATTCAATATTTCATTTCCTCAAGTAGGTATCAAATGAAATCCACAACTCGTGTTCCTGCACCACGACTGGCCTCGCTTTTTTTAGCATACATTGTTAATATAAAAAAATACTAAAAAGGCAAGTAAAGGCATATAAAAAAACTAGTTTCATAAAAAGCTTCCACGGTATTAATTTGAGAGGTTAACTTTGCAAAGTATACTTGGTTACAGTTAATAGCACTTCGCGGTTTATCGCTCTCGTCGGCTGAAAGATACATGCGCAGGGTTAAACATGAGGGTGTATTACATAATCTTATAATGTCAGTAGGGGTATAAAACTTACATTAACTAAAATTATATTTTTAATGGAGCGAATTTTTTTTTGGTTATTTTAACATTTAAATATTTCATTTGGAACTCGAAATATTATAAGTTTTTTAGATATAGGTTACTTTAAAGAAAATTAAGAGGATAATATTGACATATTTAACAAATACAAACTGGACAAACAAATTAAATATTTATTTATATTAAGTATTTTTACTAACACTGGCTAGCAAAAGTATTTTATCAAGTAAGCGATAGTTGTGAGTTCGATTACCCTTGGAGGTATATCTTGGCAAAATCAAAAGTTAGAAAATGCGACTTGGGCGGTTAGCAGCTAAAAAGCTATTAAAAGTATTTGCCAAATAAACTGAAAATAAGAAAAAGAAGAAGCTGCAAACGCGAAGCAAAGAAGCGTATCATTTTGTGCAAATAAAAAAATAATATTTTGCTCAGAAAATTTTATTTTATTTTTTCAATATGTACAGCACAAATAGTCCCTAAATAATCGAGAAGCAAAACACCCGATTTTAACAAAATTTTATTTATAGCAAATAAAAAAATAACCAACTCAGCCCATTTCCCGAGTAATATAATAAAGTGAATGTTTAATTTCGGACAAACTGCATATACGTGACTGCGGACTACGTACATATGCAATATGCATTGTACATTGTGTTCTAAATAAAAGTACAATAGAATGGAAATTTATACTAAGAAACGTGCGCCCTGATATTTTTAGAGAGCCGCAAACAAATTATATGAATAATGAATAAGGGGTCCATTTAATACTGTACTTTTGTGATACTATTATGATAGATATTGTGGGTTCGATCCCAGAAAATGATTTTTTTTTCTCCTTTCCGGCACCTAAGCAAAAATTCCTGGTATTGAGTTCCACCATTCAACATACAATGCCTCGGAAAATTCGGCAGAAAGTGAGTGTCTTAACACTAGGTTCCCTCTGCCTACCCTGCTATATGCGAGATACATGCATGAAACTGATATATATGTTTCTCTCAAGTATACATATGTAGAGACCGTCGCTAATGATTAGATAATAAAAAGAAGAAAAAAATCTACGGAACCATATAAGTCTTAAAAGTGTCACATTGTGCGTGTTTTATTACGTCTGTTTGTCTGTCGAGGCGGGCTGGATTCTTCAGAGCGTGTGAACCATCTATTGTTTTCAGTTTAAAAAATATAAAAATGCAGTTTTTTGTTCTGGTACATTTATTTTTACTGTGTGGAAGTTTGTAAAATATATAGGTTGAAATAGTTTTAAGCGTTTAAACGAATCGTAGTTTATATGTTGTGTTATTGATTTGATTGATTGATGAATTTTTACTAGACATGTTGTTTTGAAATCATATATTATTTAATAAGTGTGACATTTTTAGAATTCCATTTCTTGGCTCTGGTGTCGAGGCTAAGCGCGGCTTTAAATTCCTCCACTCAATACCCAATGCCTAAAGAAATCGGCGGAAAATGGGGAACAGAGTGTCTTAACACTAGGTTTCCTATGCCTACCCTGCTGTGTGTGAGATACAGCGTGAAGTTGATTTATTAATTTTTGAAAATGTAAAAAAAAATTATATAGTCCGGCTTCAATACGGTGAGTATTGAAGCCGGACTATATAAATTTTTTTAATAACACTTTAAAAATTTTAAATTTATTAAGAGTGAAATTAAGATCTATTTCGTCATCGTCCTGCAGTATCGATAATTACTAAAATAAGAATATAATAAAAACTCAAAAGATCCTGTAACAGAGAAAAGTTGTCTTATAATTATTATTATTATTATAAATGTAAAAAAGTAGACTAAAAAATAAAGACATATATACCTACTAAATAAACTATTTTAAACATTTTTAAAGTGTTAATCCACACTTAGGAAAGACTTTGGGTAGCGGAAATTTGTAAAAATCTCCCTACAGAGATGCTAACAACATAA
>DWAO01003836.1:0-13571 GCA_018230605.1 Heliconius congener
GAACCCGCGTCTCCTGGTCAGTTTCCAGGAGGCGCGGGGTCGAGTCCCGCTACGTTCAAATGTTAATAAGTTTTCTAAAAAAGTATAAAATGTCTATTTTCGCTATTAATTGTATGTATGTATAAATCTTGTGATTGTTACACATTTATGATCAGGCATTGTGCAACAAAATATTATCAAAATAAAGCCATACTTAACTAAAATAAACGCGTAATGTTTTGTACATTACTTAAGCAACACGTCTCAACAAATTCGAAAATACAAACAAAACTTCGGCAAAAGAAACTGAAAGACAGCTGGGAACATATTCATAACTTTAAAACTTTCGAACTAAAAATAAACAAATTGAAACCCAGATGGGAAAGAAAGCTTTATAAACTTACCTAAATAAATATTAAAAGTTCAATTTAAATTTGTTTCATATAATTCCGTTATCACTTCGTTTGCGTGCAAAGTTTCACGTTATCACGTGGTCGCGCGGCAGCGTGCGATCGGTGCAGACGGGTGCGCGCCACATACTGGCGGTTTACTCATTGAAACCTCAACTCCCGTTATTCTTACGCAGTGGCTGTATGATAGGAGATGATTCGATAGATTTTGAATAACCCTCACAGATTAAAATGAGTTACTGAAATTTTTAGTTTGCTTAGAGTGACTTGATTGGACGAATGTATTACGTTATATTATTTTTCGAATAGAAATATATTATAAAAATATTTGTGTACAAGTATTATTTGTGACGGATATAATAGTTGTATTGTTGACATTATTAAATTATTTTATTCTTTTTTCTTTTTTACATTTTTATTTCATTAAAATTTTTTTTTTTAAATATGTGGAATCTAAACAATATTTTCTTAGCTTAGCTTAGGTTATTAAGTGTAATTTTCCTTTTATTGAAATCATAAATAAGACAATTAATATATAAAATAAATTAAGTCATAAGCTCCATGACCTGTCATTTTCGAAGGCCAGAGTTGACTATTGCTCATGTACATTTATTTATACGTTGGCACATTTATATTAACTATCAGTACAAGACGTGTAGACTGGTTGTTAGAAACCTTTAAGAACAATAGTTCTTAAAGGTATTTGAAACAAATAATACTATATTCGGAACACCCATTTAAGTGCAAAACTCAGCTTAGACCTCGCGAACTGTGCTTATAAAAAAGATACGTATTTTATATCATGTGTTTTGAAACAAATCGTATTAAAATATAATTGTCCGATTCTCTTGCCCGTGAAGTTAAGAACGACGCATTATTTAATATTAAACTTGGCTCTCATTTCAATTCACGTATATTTTTTGATGGGATATCATTAATATATTTTTTAAATTTTTTTTTAATTGTAGATAGGCAAACATTTGTCCACTATCTCACCTGGTGGTAAGTGACGATGCGAACGATGGTGGGCCATGCTTACCTAGATAATGCCTATTTACTCTTGCCTTGAAAAGGGCCAAGTTATACTTGTCGGGGAACAGTTCAGCAGGCAGGGAGTTCCACTCTTTAGCAGTTCGCATTATGAAAGTGGAGGCGAAGCGCTGCGTGCGAAAAGGTGGTATATCGACAACATATGGGTGAAATCCCTGCCTGCGTCTAGTGCCTCGCAGATGGAAAGGAGAAGAGGGTACTAAGTCATGCAGCGCTGCTGCACACTCTTCGAAATGTATCCTGTAAAATATCGACAGGCAGGCTACTTTTCAACGATGTTTAAGGCTTTGCAGCTTTGCCTCAACAATCCCTATGCCGCTAATGAGCTTCTTGGCGCGATTTTCAATATATGTTATTGAACAATATAGTTGAAAGTAAAATTACTCTATTTTTATGTTTTTTAATCTAGCTTTAATATTAGATTTTTTTAATTTTCTTATTAGTGATTATCAATTATTTTCACTTGTGCCGTTTCAAGTGTGTGATTTTAATGGATTTAATACCTGGAGGTATGAAATACTTAATATTTTATTTAATAGCTCTGGTAACAAGACAAACTGGGGTGTCAAGTTCCGCCACTCAACACGTCAAGAATTCGCCGGTAAGTGGAAGAAATAGAATGTCCGGATACTAAGTTCTCAAATTTACGTGCGGGATACAGCGTGAAGCTAACATAAATGTGAGTATTTGCATAAAAAACCTACATTGGTATTAGATTAAGAATTGGTCATTTCGCCAAGAAACTTGATGTTGGCTTGACTTTACTTCACTACGAGAAGTACATTAGTAGTTTTTTAGTTTAGGAGAGAGTCTGTCAAAAAATGTGGACTTTCCATGAGTATATAAAAAATAATTGGTATAAAATTTTAATAATTTACGATGTAAGGTTACAGTAAATTTGCTAATTTTCAAACAAAAATAATAAAATAGTTTTCGAGTTATGAAGGGCTCAAAAGTATCTTGAAATGGTGGGTGTTCATGTACATTTTAACTTGGCTGTACGCGCTTACACGCGTCTAGACAAAGATTGTCTACTAACGACTACTACGCCTTTAATAATACAGTAGAAGTGTAAAATAGGGAAAATTTTAATGGTTTCGTGATGTAGGAGCGTAGTTATCTACCTAACCATGCGAGAGTTGTATATTAGAACTTTTTTAAATTTTATATCTGTTAATTAAATATCTGAACTTTCATTGAAGTTAGTTTGCAAAATAAATAACGCTATTCAGGATGTAGAAACTAAAAACTAAATAGTTAAAATAAGTAAAATAATGATTATTTTATAATAACTTCAGTCATTGGCCTTTCAAGATGTCTGTTATAGAAAATTTTATCCGAATTCGATTTAGTTTAAAAGCATCTATCTCGGAATGAAGATAGAATAATTAGCACTTCACGCTAATTTCCAAAGTTATTAATTGAGAGGCGTTTGAAAGGAGCGTCATCTGGTCGGCCATATTGAAAATTGAGGCTATCTAATTGTATGTGCAATACGTTTTTCGATAGGATTTCTTTTGTTTTATAATCGCTTTTGAATAATGTATCAATAGTTTTATATCGTAAACCAATAATTGCTTCGGTTACGTTCGGTTGCTAAATTAACGAGAAGTGCGACTTAACAAAAATATGTATGCGCTCTTTATGTATGAAATAAACTACAAATATAAGTTTGTACGCATTTTTAAGGTTCCATCTCAAACAATAAAAACGAAACCCTTAGATTAAGAGAATCACTTTGTTGTTCGTCTGTCCATCTATCAAGACCATCCATCTTGTGATCGCGTGGATGTATTAAGCTGAAATTAATATCATATTCAGGTCTACGGTCTCTTGGATCACAGAACTTCACAAGATCACAGAACCAAGCTTCTTAATTAACGCAGTCAAATTATACCAGCATTTATGTATTGATTTTTCTACGTTTTATAAGAAATTCGTCGTATAGCCAAAACCTTAAATTATCCAAAAAAACTATGTCGCGTGAATCTAATTATGAAATGTGACACGTAGCTAAAACTTACAATACAAATAAACGAAAAAATCCGAAATATATAAATTTATAGGTATTTCATAGAAATAATCATCAACTTAATGAAGCTTATGTTTGTCAACTTTAATTGCCGCTTCATCAAAATCTATAGTATGTTTCTTGTAGTTTTACTTACATTTATGAAATTTGGCAAGAAGTGAAAGCTTCCAGTACAAATAAAATGGAAATATATATTTATATAAAAAATGTTACAAGCTTATAATTGTGAACTACATTATTTTCATACAAAATTAGTATATGTTACTCACGCCCGCCCGCAAACCTAAATTTGTCAACTTTTGGAAATTGTACTTTGACTTTTCGTTGACCTACAATCCTAAAATTGGTATAGAATGTTTATTTATATATGCATTTTTTTTAAATATTTCATTAATCTTGATAATGAAAACAAATAGTACCTGAAAAAAAACCGATACCCTTATAGGATTATTTAGTTGTCCGTCGGTCAAGACCATTTATTTCAAGGTGGTATTTAGGTAAAATTAGTATCAAACATTCAGGTCTACGAACCCTTGGAGTATAAAAAAATTAAGCTTCTTAGGCGAAGCCATCATTATTTTTATTAGTATTATAAGTGATTATCATCTCTGTAAGACAATCTAAAATTTTGGCTAAAATTATTAACAATAAGAAATTTTTGGTCTCGAGCCGAGTTATTATTATCACGAGCTAATTCATCATTCTGACATTACTGTAGTTGTTACAGTTTAGATGTTAATTGCTTAATCGAACACAAGCAGTTCAATAGATTCGAAATTATAAATAATAGAGAACGTAAGTAGTTTAATTGAAAGGAATATTTTACGTATTTATTGTTCTTAATTTAAATAACACAATCAATTTAAGGCCATTGTGGTGTAATGGGACGTTTTACTAAAACGATATGTCCTTGACATTACAACTATATATAATTTGAAAATGAACGCAGCGTGGAATTGGCGCACTCCACACGTGTCTCGTAATTTGGCACTAGGTTATCTATAAATAGCATCAGGAAACGTTTTTTTGTGTGTATTCTAAATAATATAGCTCTCAACTCACTAGGCAGTAAGATAAATATGGCAATTTATAGTGTATACTAGCGGCTCGCCCGCGGTTTTGTCCGTTTATCTCCTATAATACTTTTATTATGCTGCATCAAAACAATACTACAATCTTCGCATTGCTTTTATCAAACTTGAGATTAATGCTGTTGTACTTGCCTTTACAGCGACACCGGTTGGGAAGAGAGGAAGGTAATCCGTCCCTGAGGAACTGCAAGCACCACGTGGCTGTTTGAGAGGATTTCGGAGGAACGGAGACGTAAAGTATACGTTCAAATTACATGATAGAGAAGCCAAGGTTTATTTTCAAGGTTTATTTTTTAATAATCCTTAATAATGGAATGATTTTTGTTCGTAAGTTTTACATATATAACTTTGCAATTTTATAAACGATGTCGTAGGATTTTTTAGAAGTTATGAAATTGAATATTTTTATACTACAATATACTTACCTATTTATGCCTATAGCACTCCTGAGGAATGTAGCTTTCATACAAAACAAAAATAAATTTCATGCGACCAGTAGTTCCAGAGATCTTAGCGTTTCAGCGAAAAAATTCTTCCGGTTTATTACATTAAAATAGATTTTTAACAAATTTTTTTTTCGTTGTTTATATTTTTTAATAGATTCATCCATTTAAAGCTTTTATGTGTGTTTATTTAAAATATATTAATTATAATTTTAATTATCAAAAAAATAAATTTTATTCTGGCCAATTTTAGCAATATGTACTCCATAATAATGATATAGTATAGTAGATATACAGTACTGTTGCAGACTGACAGACCAACGTATAAGCTTTGTAATCGAGATTGTTGAATCATATTAGGTTTCGTATCATCAATAGTACCTCACAGTATGGGGAATAATCGGAAATTGAAATGATGCGGCCAATAATAGAGACTATAGCGTCAGTAAGGTATCAGTGGGGTAAAGGCAATGTATTGTTTGACCGTTCCAGCCCCAGTCCAGCAAAGGTATTGTACATGTTCAGATGATATTTTCAATAGCCCTAAATACCACTTCATTTCTATGCGTAATGCCCCGTTAAACAGAATGGTTTAGTAACGGTTAGTTCACATAAATAAGCTTCATAATGTATCCCGCATACAACAGAGTAGGCAGAGGGAACCCAGTGTTAAAATACTCCGTTACCTATTTTCGTTATAATGTGTTGTATGGCGGAATTCAAACCCGCGCTTGGCCTCGACACTAAACTTTTTATTCCTCGAGTAAAAATATTTTATTTACTCGAGTGGACATCGAACCCACAACCAGTCGTATTTAAATTCTTGTGTAGGAACACAAGGAATAGAGGCCAGTCGTGGCGCAGGAGCACCACGACTGGCCTCTATTCCATATCTTAGCTCGAGAAATAAAAATAATCACCATTATCAATTTTGATTTTCGGTGGCACTATTTACCAAGCATTGTGCCGCAGAGAGTAAGCGAAAATATGTATAGTTAAGTCAGTGAGTTTGTCATTCTACTTTTAAATTCATTCAACTAAAATAAAATAGCGCACAGATAATGAGGCGCTTAAGTATGCGTTATTTTAGCTGGGGTCAATTTACTTAAAAAACTGATAACTAATGGATAGAAGTGAATGTATTTTGGTATAGCAATAGCTTTGAGCCTACAGTTTAAGAAAAGGAAGCTTCTATAGGAAAAATAAAAAATCTAAATTGTTAAACATTTTTTTCTACTTTCACGCTTTACATTGCAGAGGGGACATGGGAACCTCACTAGGTTCTTAACACGTTAAGATACTCCGTTTTCAATAAGACACTTCCGTTCCTCATTTTCTACGAATTCTGTAGTCAATGCGTTTTAAGTGGCGAAACTTAACAACGCGCTTTGCCTCGTATTATACAAGGTAAATGATATCGTATTTACATACGATGCTTGTGCCCCTGTACCACGACTGACCTTAGTAAAGATATAACGTTCAATTATATAGAAACACAGGAGGCAATCTCATTACCTACTTTCTGTAACAGCTGATATAAAACCTAGACTTGCAGGTTGCGAGGAACAAGGATTTACTCTTTGTTCGAATGGAGTTTTCAAGAGGAACTTTCGACATGTGTCTCAAGAATAGAATATTAAATATATAAATACTTTTTTAGTATTTTGCTGATTACTTATGTACAAACTTTAAACTTTACCTACTAACTTTAAACCTATCCCATACATAAAATTTTATATTTTATAAAAAAATCTACAATTTTCGTATAAAATTTATATTGAAAGATATATTATTATTGAATACTTATTGTTATTTTAAAAATCAAAAATTAAATAAACGGACTGAAATTGCAACTATTCTTGTATATATTTTTTAAAATATTTATCATTTTAGGTTTCTAGTTCTATTAACGGACTTCGCAATATTTTATTGACATTTATACAAAATGTAGTAAAACCTCTAGACCGTAGACAACATTCCACTAACACATATATTAAGGATTAGCCATGGCAACCGCAACGCAAAGGATACCGAAACGAAAATACCTATTTACTAACGTCTTAGATTAGATAATTATTGAAAATGGTTTGCACCGTATACTTAGCTTTTCATCAGTGCCATATTTATGTAAATAATCTTTCAAAGCTTTTGAACGGCAACAAATGGAAGGATATTATAAAAATATTCATTTGAGAATTTTTTACTAGTTAAAATTATCATAACAGATAATTGATTTACTTATGTCGAATAAGAATTTAGAAGGGACTGATTTGTAAAGGCAAATAGCTAGTAACAATTTATTTTGTAAATGTGAACTCTCCACATATTACGCATATCTATATACTACTTCCACAGGTCCTTCATCTGAACCATTTATCTTTTACAATGCCATACATAAAACAGAAAGCTAAGGCTGCACTTGATTCAGTGTTTCCCGCCGTCCGACTCCAGATTGCGCTACACCGCAGCATCCGGCTTCCGGCGCCGCTGCGCCTGCGCCCCGCGGGACGTGACGTCATGTTGCGTTACGCTTCACTAAATCACATTTAATTTCCATATAAATAATTAGAAAGCTTAAAATTTAGATTTTTTTGGTGTGTTCAATTCTATTAGGTTGTTTATGTGTCTAGTAGTAAAGTTTCATATATAAATTTCCTTTCTCCTACTTAAGATACTCCTTTGATAGATTTATGTCTGCGTGTGTCGTTTTTAACAAAAGGCATTTAATTTACGACTCGATTTCGGAATGAGTTGTATGCGGCGGTTTCCGTTTAATAGGTTTATGTGTGCATGCGTCCATCTTGACAAATGGTGTTTAATTTTAAACCGACAATTTTATTATTTATTTCGGGATAATTTTTGGGATAAAAAAATGTATTAGGCTTTTATGACGTAGTTAAAACTATGGTTTCATTTAAAGTGGTGCTGACACTTCCGCCCTGTTTAATATAATAATAATATATAATATAATAACATTATAGTATGACAAATTTTATTATTTCAAGAATTCCACAATGGAAACATGATTATTTCAATACTTGAAATAATACTCCTAATATAGGTATGCTGTTTTGTCACTTCCTTGTTTATAGGTAATCTGATATAGTGCATTAGTTGTAGGTACGTTGAATTGTTTGTCAAAATTTTAATTATTATTATAAATATTCTCATTTTAGTAATTTATTTATTTTCTTCGCTCTGGTGTTAAGGCAAAGTGCGGCGTTGAGTTCCCCCACTCAATGCGCAATGCCTCCAGATTTCGGCGGAAAGTGTGGAACGGAGTGTCTTAACACTAGGTTCACTCTGCCTATCCTGCAGTCTGCGGGATACAGCGTAAAGCAAATTTTTTTTTTTTCATAATACTTTAATTATAATCATGTAAACATTTCCCCCATCAAACCCACAACCACCGTGTATGCATTCACATAATCACCATTATAACACTATGACATGATAGTGTAAATGCTACTTAAACAAAACGGTAATCACATACGAATCCATTTAAAATTCTAATACACATAATAGAGAAAAAGAGAAAATAGAATTTTTTCTTTCTATTAACACTGATATTGAATCCAAATGACTATTTAGCCAGTTTTATTAAAATCGGGGTTGTTTCAAAGCGAATGCGAGGCGAAGCGGGCTCGTGATAAATAAACTGAGACATGAATGTGTAGCCTTAGTGCATTCGACTGCAGAGGACACGCCACTGCCGCATAATTAAATTAACTATCAAGTACTTTACCCTGGAAATACGAACGTGTATAAATTCCAGAAAAGATTTACATTTACTGGAAAACTTGTTAGTAATCTGTTTGTAATAACATTGGAGGTCGTGGCGAAGGGGCACAAGCGAGTGAACAAGCTGTAAAAGCGACGTTTGTGGGTTCGATTCCAACTCAAGGGCATTTTTGGAATTATGATTTATTAATATTTTTTTTTGCTCTGGTACTAAGAATTATGAATTCAGCTAATCAACACGCAATGCTTCAAAAATTCTTTAGATACCCATTTATCTGACGGAGTGTCTTAACACTAGGTTCCCCCTGCTTATCCTGCTGTGTGTGGAGTACAGCGTGAACCTGATTAAATTAAATGTAATAAGGATCGAACCCACAACCATCATTATTGAAGCTTGGTCTCGACACCAGAGCGCAGAAATGGAAATATAAATTTAAGTAAATATTTTATCTCCTCGAGTGGGGATTGTCACGTTTTGTGCCCCTGCTGCGCCACGACTGGCCTCGAATTCGGACTGAAAGCTGAGAATGGTATATCTTAACGCAAAGTTCTCTATTAATTTCTACATGTGCAGGAAAAAATCTATAATTTGTTCTCTTATTGTAAACTATATGAGAATTAATATATTTTATGAAAAAAAAAACAAGAAATAGACATACAAACACAATGATAAAAATAAAATCGACTAATAATCTTAAAATATTTTCGATTACCTCTAAGCATACAATTTTATTATCAAAAAGCTTATTTTTCCTGAAAGCAGATTGAACAAAATTCACAACCATTGAAATTTTAAGTGAGCTTTGGTACTATGTCTTGACATAATAACGCCATTTTTCGCTAGATGTCACTAAACGAAAAGAAAAAAATAAAGCCTTATTTTTCTAACGATTTCATAAAATATTTATGGTAATTTAAGATATTTACAAGGAAATGTATAGTATGTAATATAATTTAAAAGAAAAATCTTCTTATAAAGGAGTTGTAAGTAAAGAGGTAATTTGTTAATGGAACAGCCGCAAATCTACCGTTATCTGATGCCACAAAGACCCGCCCTTTCGAAACAAGTAGAGTCCCGTGGTTTCCTTTTTTATAAGTAATGTATGACGTGCACCTTGTTTACTGTTCTCTATGTGATAAGGGAGGAAAATTAGTAACTTAAAAGTATATTTACATGTCAGAGGTCGTAGTCGTGCAGTGGCACAGCTTGCGACTGTTAATAAGATGGTCGTAGGTTCGTTTTTTTGTAATTCTTTAATGTTTTCCTTTTTCTCGTTCTGGTAACAAGATAAGCGTGGCGTTAAGTTCCGCCACTCAACGAGTTCTTTTGCCTACCCGCTACATGCAGAATACAGCGTAAAGCAAAAAAAAACAATCTCATTGGTCCTAGTACATAATATATTCTATATAATACAATAGTAATAGTATTTTATTCTCTATTCCCAATTTATTTACCAACTTTTCACACTATGGTATGTATCTAAAGCTGAAATTTTTCTACTGAAACCGAATAAACATATTCCAATGAATTTGGATTTAATAATTGCAATAAGCCAGGCAAAGCAGTTCAATGCCAGGATGGCGATGGTAAACTGTTCATATTGTTTTCTATCTTTACTTACATATTTAAGATAAAATTATTTATTTTTAAAGATTAAAAACTTTTAAATTTGGGTTTTCAGTTCTTTACCTTGTAACTGTGATAAGCTGTAACATTAGAATAGACTTACATTTTACAAGTGCCTTTTTGAACACGTCATCACCGGTGCATTGTGCTCGTGGCATCAATCTGTGTGACATGCGTGGCGTTAGAGCAAGAAGAATAATATTGACAAAACATATTAGTGAGGGAGGCTAGTTGTGGCGTAGGAGCGGGCTCAAGCGTGGTACGTGACAGGTTGTGGGTTCGATTCCTACTCAAGGAAATGTTCAGTTTTCTACAATTATAACTGGTTATAGCAACGTTCCTTGGAACCATTTAAGCTGCCTCCAAAAGTACAAGGTTCGGTGTCACTTTAACTTCAAGGCCAATAAAAATTAATTTCGGCACTTATGTAAAAATTGACCAGATTTATATTCTGATTGTTTTCACTTTCGTAGTCAGTGGATTTGTTTTTATTGTTCAAACGAGTGTTCTTTTCTGTCCAGTCCGTTGTACCTTTCATTAAATGGCTTCTCATAATTCTCATTCAGTTAATATTTCTTTGAATTTTTTCGAAAGCTTATTCCATTGTGTTTTTTACCAATAAACTTAGTAAATAATTTTTAAAGTTAGTAATTATGAATCCGAAAAACAAAACTTTGTCAAAACTGTTCTACACAGTCGCGTGGGGTTCGTTGGAGCCCATACATCTACGTTCGGCACGACTTGTAATGGCGGATGAGGTAGGAAGCATAAATTTAATATTTATTGAATCGTGAGGCCAGTCGTGGCGCAGGGGCACAAAGTATGACTGTAAAATCGATTGGTTGTGGGTTCGATGCCCACTCGAAGAAATGAAATATTTATTTCAATATATATATTCATTTCTTTGCTTTGGTGTCTAGGCAAAACGGCTGCTGTTGCTGCTGCTGCTGCTATGCCCCTCACAATACAACATGAAGCTGACTTTTTTTTTTACTTTATTTTTTCTGACTATAATTCGGAATTTTAACTATAATTCGGAATCCTATGAGTTTTGCGATGATTACTTAATAAAAGAAACATAATTTTTTTTCAATTTAATTCGGCGGAAAGTGAAGAATGGAATTTTTTAATACTAGGTTCTCTCTGCTTACTCAGCTGTGCCTGGGATATAGCGTGAAGCTGAAAAAAAGTGTTTTTAAATATCCCCTTAAAATTTATCATATTAACCAAAGGAAGCGAATGTGATTTTTTTTATTACTAAAAATAACAAACACTATTACTAAATACATAATCCTTTTTTCATGGAAGATACAATTACACCAGATTCTCATAACCTGTCATCGCCCTTACAACGGGAACACAATGTGTTTCAATAATTTGTTTACATCTCCATTCGTTTTAATTACTTAATACAAACAAACTCGGGACTTCTATAAACATTATTTAAGTCTTAACGAAGTTTAAATAATAGTTAAAATTTATATAAGAATTGTAAATAGAGCTATTAATATAATATTATAATAATAAGAATACACACAACACTACGTTCACACATATACATACATGCCACATTCAGCATGAAACTGATTAAGCTTAGATAAGTTTCATTTATTCTGATACTTACTTAAACTAATGGAGAATTTAACACTAAGTTATCCCTCTTTTTTATCTAAAGCTAAAAATATTTAAATTAAATTAAATTAAATCTGAACTTTAACACAAGATTGTTGTAGCGAATAATAATATACCATGTTTTTGTTGTTTCCAACCTTCCGTAGCAAGTTTTTGTTGCCCTTATCATTGTGAACCACTTGTGGAACGGCAACGAAATAACATACACAAATAAACAGTATCATTTTTTATTATTTTTACGCTGAGTTATGATAAATAAAAGCATCTGAACTTGGAAATGTTTTGATGTTTCTTACAAATTTTGTTATTTTAATTTCGGATGTTTTAATTTAACTTATTGAGAGATTTAATGCTTTATTACGGTCATGTGGTGTAGTCAAATTGTTTGATTTTTTGATTATGATTACGCATTCTATTTCTCCATTATAAATGTTAATAAAGTGGCGGAATAATATTTTAAGTAAAGAATCGCTTTTGTGTCGACGCTGAGATCGACGTTGAGTTCGGCCACTCAATATGCAATGCTTCAGAATTAGACGGAAAGGTACGGTAAGGTGGACAACGGTAGTGTCTCAATGGAAACAGAGTGTCTTAGTCCTAGGTTCCCAGGTTCCTTCTGCCTACCCTATCTATGAGCAGTATACCTACATTGTTATGCACACAAAAAAAGTTAGTATTAGTAAGTTAAGTTACTTAGTATTTTTACTATAATATGTAAATTGGGTACAGTGAATGTAGTTCCTATATAATTTCCTTGACACATTGCTTCACATACTTACTCGCATATATTTGTATTTCCACATATTTGTATTTATATTTCTAATAAAAAAAATTATAAATGCGGGTTTGGATGAATGTGTGTGTGTGTGGCGCTTACACGCTCTACACAAGAATATGAATGTACTCTACATAATGTGTAGACGTGGGAAAGAAAACATTTGAAATTCAATAATATGTGCAAACTATTTCCACCCGAAAAATATAAAAAGTAATTAAAAAAAATCAAATCAGCTTCACGCTGTATCCCGCAAATAGTAGGGTAGGTAGAGGAAACCTAGTGTTAAGACACTCCATTCCCCACATTCCTCCGAGTCCTGGAGGCATTGCGTGCTGAGTGGCGGAACTTAGCGCCGCGCTTTGCCTCGACACCAGAGCGAAGAAACGAATATATAAATAAATATTTCATTTCCTCGAGTGGGGATCCAACACACAACCAGTCGATTTTACAGTCACACGTTGTCACACATATTAAACGCTTGATATTCTACATATCACTTAATATACTTTAAGGTACTTATGATTAAAATAATGTGCCCATTCTTTGCATCCTATGAATTGACGCTTTGATTCCACGTAGGTGGCCACTTTACGAGGAAAAAGCTTCCGCCGATCCTTTCACGATTGCTGGGGCGAAATAAGTATGCCTTTCTGGAACCATCTGTTCTTGAAAATTGCTACGCTATCCATATAAAAGATTAGATGTATGGATATTTTTCAGGTAAAATCTATAAAAAAATATCTTTTTAACAGGAATATATAATTAAACAGTTAAGTTGCTATGGACAT
>DWAO01003837.1:0-13570 GCA_018230605.1 Heliconius congener
TTAATTTATAGTTGTCAATCAATTCCGCTTATTAAATCAATAATCATGTATTTTAGGCGGGCGAAGCCGCGAGCGGGCCGCTAGTTCCATATATATAAGTGCCATAATTCAATTGTAATTAAGAAAATTTTATAATATAAGCATTTTTACGAGTCTGTTATATGTCTCGATCCCTAGCTTTGTGTGTGATTTCCACCCATTTTAGTAGTGTTGATTTGCGTAACTCAACTTCGGACCTTGATTTACGAGACCTAACGAAAAAATATTTAAAAAATAAACATTCCTTCGAAAGTTAATCGAATTCACATTAATGGCGCGTATTCAATATTTACTACAGGGTCACAATTATCTCGAACAAAAGAGAGGTAGCAATACAAAAATATTCTGTAACAATAATAAATAGATACGTATTAAAGCTTTGTGAATAATTAGTATAGCACAAGTCGTACACATATACGTCAATTACCTTTTAACTGACATTAAATACAAATATTAAAAATTATTAGTTAAAATTAACGGTCTCAATACCGACTTGGAATATAAGATGAAAAATATAAGATGTCCTATAAGTACCGTGCGCTAACCAATCGCGCTCCTGGAGCTATACATATAAGTACGAGTCAGTTTGACGCAAGGATAGGTTGGAGTCAGGATAGGTAGGCAGGGGACGCCGTGACCGCCGTCGGCATCCTCACGTGCTGACTGCATAGTCCTTGAAAACTTTTTAGGGAATTGAAGTTCCCACACACTGCTTACTTTTCGAGACATTGTCTTCTTATCAGGGCGAGGCAACGATATTTCATTCGGAGGGTCAGAATCAAACCCACAGCCGTCACGTTTGAAATCAGGCGCCTGGGCCACTGCGCCATGACAGACTTAAATTATTTTTAAAAAGTTATTTTTATTTTTTATCAATACTGATTAAGAGGCTTCACGCAGTACCCTGCAGCATATAACAGGGTATTATATAAAAACCGGAGAAGCGCGAGTCGGGCTCGCCCACCGTGGGTTCCGTACAAAAACTAGAGTCTCAAGCTTTTTCTGAAATTCTGCTTTCAATACTAAGCCAAGCCCTTTCATCTGATACCTCACTTGAACTAGCGACTTTAATACCAAATTTTGGCCACACGACAAATACGATTTTATCAGGAAATCAAGGGACCGTAGACCGTATGACCGTCCTGCTATGTGCGGGAGACATGAAGCTGAAAATTATGTAACTTAAAATAATTTGCTTTATAATGCTTGCTGAAGATTTGATTCTTATACAATTTAAGGCTCTAATGTTATTTTTAATAAATTTAATAATAAAATAATTTCTTCTTTATTAATGTTTTAATTTTCCATCCTTACATTATCTGAACAGCTTTCAACTTTCTAAAGTTCATAAAACAAAAAAAATATACTACTATTGTATAGAACTAAAGTGTTTGTTTGATAAAACTTGTTATTCTCAGGAACTACTCGTTTGAATTGAAAAAGTTATTTTGTGCAGTCCATGAATGTGTCATGTCACATGTATATTATGCAAGGGGTGGTTATTTTCATTTGACCACAGGGGCAAAGCCGCAGCTGGAAACTAGTATTGAAGTAAAATAATGATTTTAAAGATATAGTAAATAATTTATTAGGTAGTTTAATATTTTGTTTCTTAGATGCACTTGCGGCCTAAAAATATGAATTTATTCGAATAAAAGTAAGAATTCTAAAATGGCTGTCTGAATTTGACAGAAAGTGGAGAACGGAGTATCTTAACACTAGGTTACCTCTGCCTATCTGCTGTCTGCGGTTTTTTAACCAATATATTATAACAATATACAGAATGTAACGCGATCGATAGATCAATGGTTATCTATGGGCAGAGGACCTCAGTACCTATTCATTTCATCCCTATGTATTTATGTTAGCCTAGTAGTATGTATGTTATTTACAATATTTGAGAATTTGTGATTTTTTTGGAAAAAATCAGATTCTTTGAGTAAATTGGCAAATGCAGCCCGACTGTTGAGTCTACGCTCGTCATTTTTTTCTCACTGTAACTCAATAGTAGGCCTTTTATATAATGTGATATTTCAAAACTATCTTGAAAATAACGCAGAAACAAAATCGTTTTTAAATAAGCTAAATTTTATCAAAAACTTTCAAGGGCTGTACCGAAAAAAAAATACTGGCATATTTTTTCAAAAGTAACTTTCGAAACTACTATACTAGTATGGAATAAAAATAAATAAAGTACAAATATTTTGATATTGTAAAGCTGCCCTAGCCCAGGCCGTGAATGTCTGTATTTTTGCTACAGTTTTGAAAGATTTTGTTTATCAAAATAGCTATTTATATTTAGCTTATTTAAAAACGATTTTTGTTTCAATAATATTTCCAAGATTTATTAGCCGATAGTTTTGTAATATTACATTATAGTAATAGCCTACTATTGAGCTATATTGAAAAAAAGAGCGCAGACTCAACAGTTACATTTTTTCCAAAAAACCACAAATTTTCAAATACCATACCGAACCACTGAAAATCGGCTAACATATATGGGGGTGAGGTCCTCTACCCATACAACGACAACTATTGATCCGTCGATCTCGTTACAGTCTGTACATATATGCAAGTATATAAACCAATTCTGTACCATGTCATTGGCTAGCGCCATTTATTACAATTCAATAAAACTATTAAGTATATTTAAGTCAGTCGTGCCGCAGTGGCCTAGCGTTTGATTACAGGCACGATAATTATGACTTCGATGCCAGCTCTAGGAAATCATTAATATTTAGTAATTATTTACATTTCCTAGCTCTGTTAAATAAAACGCGGCTTTGAGTTCTGGTGCTGTAACCGCAACGTATTAAACTTTTGCGGAAAGTTGGGAATATTTGCTTTACGAAAAACTACGAAATCGCTTTTTTAATGAATTACAATAGATGGGGCTGTTGATTTGTTGTTGATATCCTGCCAGGATCTTCAAGTATTGAACTAAATGACGTACGAGGATATATTAAGTGAATAAAATACTAAACAAATTGATAAATAGCTTCATGCTATATCCCGCATATAGTAGAAAGAAACTGTTAAAAGAGACACTGTGCACTACGTTCCGCCCAATGTTCTAGACATTGTGGGTTGAGAGACGAAGCTCAACACCACGCTTTGTCTTATTAGCAAAGCGAGGAAATGAAAATAATTCATATCCCCACGTGGGAATCAAGCCCACAACCGTCGCTCCAGTTTAGAGTTTGGATTATATTTAGAAAATTGTTTTGAAAGTAGAAAACGCTTCTATGATACAAGTTTGGAATATTTCTTTTCTGACTTAATTTAAAAGTATACTTAAAAAAATATTTAAACACTAAAGAGGCACCGTGGCACAGCGCTAAACTATAAGTAACAGGCTGGCGGATTTCACTCATAGATGGTTTCAGTTGAACTTTTAGGTTTGCAGAACGGCATTGTCAAAATTGGTTTTCCAAATTTCGTTCTGGTGATTTTTCACTCAAAGATGAAAAAAGCTCTGGTCATCCAGTTGAAGTTGATGACGCCCTAATCGAAACAATAATCGATTCGGATCGTCACAGTACAGCACGTGAGATTGCAGAGAAGCTTCATGTATCACATATGTGCATTGAAAATCATTTAAAACAACTTGGCTATACTCAACAACTCGATACATGGGTTCCTCACGAATTGAAAGAAACGCATTAAACGCAACGCATTAACAGCTGCGATTTGCTAAAGAAACGTAATGACAATGATACATTTTTAAAACGACTTGTGACTGGCGATGAAAAATGGGTTGTGTACAATAATATCAAGCGGAAAAGATCGTGGAGCAGGCCAGGTGAACCAACTCAAACAACATTAAAAGCTGATATTCATCAAAAGAAGGTTTTGTTATCAGTTTGGTGGGATTGCAAAGGAGTTGCCTACCTTGAACTCTTACCACCCAACCGAACGATCAATTCTGATGTCTGCGTAGAACAACTAACGAAATTAAATGATGTAGTTGAAGAAAAGTGGATTGACAAACGAAAAGGTATTGTATTCCATCATGATAATTGCAAGGCCACGGACCTCTTTTGCCACTCGGCAAAAATTATTGGAGCTTGTTTGGGATGTTTTGCCACATCCACCATATAGTTCTGACCTTACACCATCTGATTGGGTACGAACTGAATCAGGTACGAATTGATACCATCATAATGATGATGGTATCAATTCGTACCTGATTCAGTTTTTTGCTAATAAAAACCAGAAATTTTAGAAACGTGAGATTATGATGCTGCCTGAAAGATGGCAAAAGGTCATTGATCAAAATAGGCAATACATTACAGAATAAAGTTAATTAGTTCCATGAAAAAATTGTATTTGATTTTCTAAAAAAAATCCCTAATTACTTAGTTGCCAACCCAATACATAAAAATGAGTGGTGAAACTGAAAAAATATTTAAAACAAAATGTTTTGTTCTCACTTATTCCAAGAGATTTTTTTTTCTAGTGTCACCGCTAACTTTCATGTATAGGCAGTGGGATTCTAAAATTAAGTTCCATTATAAAAACCGGCTTTAACGAGGATTTGCTCAAATTTCATCGACAATGAGGAAAAATATAATACCGCCACAACTTGATTCAACTGGAACAGTCCACGCAAACGAAGTTGTGGACCAAAACTAGTATATTTATATAATTTTTTTTTACAACGTGACATTGGCGAAATGAAATGTGCTCAACTGGCACGCTGGAAACGCCATAATTTAAGAAATCAATCAATCTACAATTTTTATAACAGGTTTCTATATTGAAATAGACTCAATGCGTTCACTGGTAGCGTGGCCGAGCGGTCTAAGGCGCTGGTTTAAGGCACCAGTCTCTTCGGAGGCGTGGGTTCGAATCCCACCGCTGCCATTATTTTTAAATATTACTGCCATGAATAATTCTGTAAATAAATTATGAAATAATAATGCATTTGTTTATATTCTGTTTGGATTTTCTGCATTTTTTTTAGAAATCGTACCTTGTTTTTCTGTTTTGATATATAACGTATGTCCGTTACGTGACCAAATTTACTTCTCTCTCTTAATGAAACGGAAAAGTGAAATAAAATGCTAAAATAAAACTTCTATAGACATTTTTGTCCTCATGTTTATTAAGACAATTTCATTAATATTAACAAAAACATTTTTAGCCTAACACGAACTTGAATTCATTGTTTTTAATACATAAACTATTAAGCTTACTACTGTACAACTTACATAATAATATATATTTACATAAAAATATTACATACCCATATATTTTCAGCTCCAAAAAGCATCAATGGATATGAATAAAGCGCATAAACAAGAACAATACGTTTTATTGCCGCGATAAATACCAACAAAATGGCGGTCACACGTCAACTGTCAGGTGCAGTTCGCGCGTGAATGCCGCCGCCATGTTGGATTCAGTGCGGCGATCGTAAAATATACAGCTTTGTATTCGGAAAATGTGTTTAAATTTATTTATTTTATCATTTTTTTTGTTTTTCAATGTATAGCAGGGTAAGAACCTAGTATTAAGATACTCCGTCCCCCACAGTAAAGCCAATTTTCGAGACAAATTGAAACATTGCATCTTGAGTGGAGGCACTCAACGCCGCGATTTGATTTGATATCTGGAAGAGGAAGTGAAAATAATTTATTCCTCCGTTTGGCTAACGATGCCACAGCCGTCGCGTTTACAAACAGACACTTTGCCGCTGCACCTTGAGGACCTGATAAATAATAATATGTTTTCTTCTAAAAAATCTCTGAAAAAGAAATATGAACATAGATATACATAAGCAGGTATATGAAATTTTGCTTATATTTGTTTTATAACATTAACATTGTAACCTATACTATACTCAACTATAATTCAAAACGGAATAGAACCTAACACCATCGCTAGCTGAAGCAAACATTCACTTTATATGAAAATTGGTCTCAGGGTAAAATATTCACAAATTTGAATAACGCGTCGTGCTCTCGACGTTGACTGATAGTGGGATGACAGAATACTTATATTTATATTTTTATGATTACCATTTTTATTAACAATTTTTGGCAGTTATATATTTTCGAGCTCATTAATCTTTTTTAACTTTTAAGACACTCCGTTCTTCATTTTCTATACGGCCTTGCCCAGCTCACAGTGGGTAAAAAATATAATATAATGAGTCTGAAAAATTAAAACAATACCTATCGAAGGTGAAAAAGTTTGGTAACTTCGTTACTAAATTTTATACATACCTAAAATTACACTGATCAACGTGATTTTTTGCCTTTAATTGAGTTACGTAATTTCAGTACCTGTCGTGCGTAAGTGTCTATAAAAATATAATAAAAAAATCTATGACTTCGAAATATGTAAATAGAAGATTAACATTACATTTTTAAAAGAACGTGCCCAATTACAATACTTATTTCTGATATTCCGCTATACTAACAAAAATAAGACATGATATTTTTAAGAACACGACATAACCTTATTCATATCTATGCATATTTTCAATAGGTTATCATTGAGTTGTTGTCGCTCAATACCACTATAACAGTGGACGGCGTTCGATTTCTAGTACTTTGTCAACGGGTTATTGGAAATTGTGAACGATTTTTATAGTTTATTTTTATAAGCTTGTTATTTAAAAAAGAGTAATAAATCGAAGATGTTTAAATTCACCAGACCTCTTTTGTTTCATTTGTAAAGAGTTTACTTCAAGTTCAAATCGTCACTTACATATTTGTATTTTAGTTTTTGTTTATAAGAGCTGGGCACATAGCTGTTATTGCTTAAGATGTGTGCGTTATTTAAGTGGATGGTCTAAAGTTACCCACCCAGCCATGCCTTTTTCTAAGCCTGCAATTTTTAAAGAACAATAAGATCATGTGACTGACTATTATTTCTGTTTAACGAAACTAAAAAGATAATCTTATAAACAAAGAAATTGGACTGTACATTCTGACGTAGAGTCAGTGAGTAAACAGAGTTACTCATCAAATCAATCCGAAAACAGTCCACCACCAGCTATTTTCAACACAAACTTCTTCACAGAATCTTGTTAAACATAAAACTATATTTGATACGAAGGTATCAAGATGAACTTAATGATTTAGTCCAGTCCAAATCCCAGGCCCAACTTTTAAGTTCTAGATTCAGCAGTGGAATTTACTTCATCGTAGTAGCAAGTAGGTTTCGGTGTATCGAAAATGTGACGCTGAACATGTAGATTTTTTTAATAGAAGACAGTTCAATCGATGGATAGAAATGGAGATGGCTTTTTGTGTAAAAAAACATTGTGCTCTAGACTGAGTATCACCGGAAGGTCATGAACCATACTAATTTTGTTTCAAAATTCAACACAAAAGAAAAAATGCATGGCTTTCTTTTTTTGGGCTGACAATTTTTTTTTGGAAATACAACTATAAGGAGATAGTTTCTAAGCTACTGCAATATTATAAAGTCTTAGGATGTAATATGTCTTTAAAGATTAATTAACTTCCTTGATTCACATTTTGACTTTTTCACAGAAAACTTGGGCTTGCACCCAAGTAATAAGCGATGAATACTAGGAAAGATTTTATTAAGACATCACGGCAAAGGAAAAAGGATACCAAGGAAAATGGTCACCGAGAATGCTTGCAGATTGTTGAACATTAAAACGAGATCATCTCTCATATATTATAAGAGACAACCAAAAATATCAAAAACATCTTCAAAAGATGTTTTTTTTTGAAAACGATTCCTTAATAGATTTTTTTTTGTTTCTTTTAATAATCATATTTTCCAAAGAAACTGGGTGTTTAATTTTTTGTATATATTTGAAGCAATCTCATATCGCTTACAAATAACGACAAAAAAAGTTTTTTTATGTTGTTTGTTTGTTGTTTGTTGTTAAGACATTGTCATTAACCCATTGGAGAAGGGGCCTCCCCTGGAAAATATATATATATCTATACGCCCTTGTTTCTCTATCTCTTATTACAGGCATTTGGCATGACAAGTGCAAAAACTAACGAGATGCCTGAGTCGCTTCTCTCTGTATCCTTTATGCAGAGCCGAAAACAATACGTAGGCAGAATTAGCCTAGTGTTAAGACACTCCACTCTCCATTTAAATTATATAAGTAAGAAGTAAATAGAATTGAAGTCATACTAAATATGTAAATGCAATACGTGCAAAGACGGCATTGTTGCATCAAATGAGCGATATTAAATACATGGAGGCCATAAGAGGCCATATTTTAGATTTCATTCCCATTCGGGGAAATTAATTCTTTTTTTATGCACTACAACTAAAACAATAAGTTTTGTTTACCCAGATATATAATAAGTATATGTATCTACACAAGACAGAGCTCAAAGTTAAACAAAAAAATAATAATATAAGGTTTAACTTCAGTGAAATTCGAACACCCATCAATCGCTTCACAAGTCTGGCACAAAACTACACAAAGATTGAAAATTACATTGAAAAAATATACAAAAAAACTTAATACTTTCTTAAAATATATTAATATGTTTATCGGTGCAATAAAATTTATTTATTCAACTTCACGCTGTATCCTACATATTGTAGCAGTTCCCCATGCTCCGCCCAATTTTTGATTTCGCTGTGAGCCGCGGAACTCAACGCCACGCTTGCTACCAGTGTGAGGAAATATATTTGGGTGTGTATAATGAAAACCGAGTGTTTTAACATTACGTTACATAATGATCATTTTTGGTTACACCCCATAATTTTGTGTAACAAAAAATTAATCCTGGTAAATAAAAAAAGTTAAAACCACCCTAGAAAATATCTGTAAATACGCCTATGACAAGAGATTATACTATGATTTTTTAAAGCTTCACAGTTTTTTCTGCATATCAGATTGGTAGAGAGTACTTTCCACACGTTCCTCACTTTCTTTCAATTTTCAAAACATTTCGTGTTGAATAATGGATCTAAAGAAGTAGAAAGCCGAGTGGTTCGAGCCCACCCCAGGATAGTCTGGTGCCCACCCCAGAAATTTTACTTACAACAAAATTTGTCCCGAAAATTAAATAAACAACATTTAAACGAACATACCTGTTAAAAGCTTAAGTCCAGCCCCAGATCCACCAGAAAATATCTCTAAGTACGCTAATGTTCGTCCTTCTTCATCAGAGCGGGGTTAAAAAAAATTGATATAATCATTGGAATCGGACCCACAACAATTGCGTTTCTGCGACACGACGGCCTCAAGATACGCTCGTGTTTAAATATTATAATTCAAATACTTTTTTTAATAATTACAATAAATAAAATACAATTTCATGACTTACGCAACTCCATAATTATACAAAGCGTAATAATTGGTATTATGACAAGAAAATAGAAATCAAAAGCTCATAATGACCCCCCGGAATCATTTCCCCTGCACGGGAGTCGAATCCCAAACCCGTTTGTGTCAATCAACTGTAGCTGTGTGTATGTGTGTGTAGAGAGAACGAAAGGAATATCTATGTGTGTGTAATACAGGTATCGGAACTGTGTTGGTGTGATGGAAACTTACCCCGTTCTTGGGGTAATTAAGGCGGTTTTTTGGTTGTTTTTTTTATTGTTAAAGTGAAATAACATTAAACATAAGCAAATATTATGAGAAGTGTGTACTTGAAACTAAAGGTAATATCTAAATTTAAATTTGGAGATAACGATATTAAAATTGCAATATATATTAATATAGTGTATGTTTTTAATTTATTAGTTCTATGATAGGCATAATAGTTATCACTTTATTTAACATAATCAAAATAAAACAATATTTAACATAAGGGGCTATCTGACTAGGTTTAATTCCTTCGGAAGAATGCGTTGTTTTTATTTTCTTACTTTGACAATAGGATCTTAAAAGTTGGGAACGAAGTAACGAACCGAACATTAGCACTAGGTTTTTGCATACTTGTATAATAATATATTTTTAAATCTAGTTTATGATAATTTAAATTAACAAATTTAACAATACAATTACTTAAAGACTGTTATATAAAAAAAAGAATGGAAAAAAAACCAAAATTAAAAAAAAAACCAAAAACGGCAATAATACTAACAAAACCAGGCAACACCGAAGCCACGAAAGCTACAAAACAAAATTCCTTGCCTCAGTCCGCGTTATACCACCGTCCGTATCAGTTGTCAGTTCTGTCAGTCAATTATATACGTATACGTAGTGTGTGTCAGTTTGTGCGATTACCATCGAGTTTCAGAGATCGTTTCTACCATATTTTGAAAAGGGTGAGCTTATTTTCTGAATATTTCTTGACAATTTCATAGAAGTTTGTCGATATCGATCTGTATGGTGCTTTAAAAGCTCTAGTTCTAAACGTATTTCAGTTGTATAAGTTGTAATTGATTGTTTAATAACATAAATTTGTTTGAAGCGAATGGAAATATTGATTTTTCTATAATTTTAGATATTTTTTTTATTATATTAACAGTTGAAGTAGTTTCTCGTTGTCATTACAGGGTAGGTAAAGAAATCATAGTGTTAAGACACTCCGTTCCCCACTCTTCGTCTAATTTTCGATACATTGCCTATCAAGCTGTGGAACTCAACGCCGCGCTTGGGTACCATAACGGAAAAATGAAAGTAACTTTATATTTAAGTTATTTAATTCGGTTCTTCTATTTCTTACGTGTCGATTCAGATGATTTGTTTTTACTGACTGACCTGGGTAATGACTATTGAATAACCATAAATATTTTACAAAGTAGTGTAGTTGGATGAATGAACTTGTATACCTGACCACCCTATTTTCACTGTGCCATGATGGTTCTTTAGTAAGTAATAACTTCATATTATAATGTTATTCTTTTTTTTATCTCGATAGGAGGTACTCTATTTTTATCTTTACGCTGTATCCTACCGTAGCAGACTAGTCAGAGGCAATCTAGGAACTTAGTGTTAAGACACTCCGTTCCCATTAAGAAGCTCCGTTCCCTACTTTCCGCTGAATTCTGGAGACATTGCGTGTTAAATGTAGGAACTATAGATAACAGTTAATGTTAAGACTCCGTTCCACATGCACCACCCAATTTGCGTGTAATTTTTTTTGTCGTGTTTCCAGGGCAAGAAAATGAAAATAATTCATTTCTCCGACTGTGAATCGAACCCAGAACCGTTGCGATTACAGCCGGACGACATCCAAAAGCAAATATAGCATTTAACATTTAAAAAAATGACTAAAAAAACGACACCGCAAAAAAAATTATTAATCTTGTTGTTGTATCATAATAATTATTTAATATTTTAAGGCACACAGAATCCAAATGTAAAAGCCAGGCTTGTTTACTTAATTATTTCAATTTTTCGCTCTAATGAAAACGCATAGCGCGGTGTTAAGTTCCGCCATTGCGCACTCAATGTCTCTGCATTTGGACGGAAACAGGGAAAACTGCTGCTGTTAGTAATTGTTAACTTTTATATGTTTCCAAACTTTTTCAAGATATACATTGAATATATATTTGAATATTTTTAATTTTCAAAATATGTCTTTTCTTCTTTCGTTTTGGGTTCTCCTATCTCCGGCAATGCAAAGCGCAGCGTTAAGTTCCGCCACTAACCAGATATATTTCGAGATTTGGACAATATATTATATTTTAGACAATATACGGAGTATTCAGCACTAAGTTTTACCTGGCCTCCCAGGGCGAAGAACCATTATCTGTAAAAACGCAAAAAAGCCCCCAAAAATATTTATTTTACTCTGTTTGTATTAGATATTTGTTGCTATATCGGCTACATAAATATATCTTCTGTGAAAATACAATTATCTAACTATCACGGTTCTTGAGATTCAGCCTAGTGACAGGCGGACAGACTGACATCGAAGTGTCAGTAATAGAGTCCCGATTTACCCTTTGGACACGCTACCCTAAAAAATACTAAACAAAATATTTTTAGCATCAATTCCAGAAGCCACAAACAAAGTCATAACGAGACAAATTAATTTACGTAAACAATCGTTAATTTCTTGTCAGCAATTTGTCAACTCCAAGTGAAGGAGTTTTATATATCACTGTCTGTGTGTTTGTTATCACATTTTTCTCATAAATTTTTGGCAGGAAATTGTGTATTAATTGCCAAAAACACGTGTGAAATATATTGTTTGATACTGTCGTGGCACAGTAGGTCGTCTTTATGAACGTAATTATGGATTCGAAATTACAATTTTTTGTTTGATTCTCATAGGCCATCTAACATACATGGGATAAAAACAATTGCTCCACAATGTATTCCTCATATAATACAATAGGCATAGGAAAGACACCTAGTGTTAAGACACTCCATTCTTCTCGTCGTCGTCGTCGTCGTGGTGGCACAGAGTGTGACTTTTTAGGTTGTGGGTTCGATGCCAACTTAAGAAAATAAATGTTTTCAATTCCGCGATGATAACGAGATAAAAAGCGGTCCTTACACCCAACATATATTAGTTGAAAAATTGGTAAAAAAATGGGAAACCGAGTGTCTTAACACTTGGTTCTCCCTGCCTATACTGCTTAATACGCGGGATATAGCGTAAAACCATTCACTGAGTGGAAATCGAACCCGCAACCATCACATTTACAATCAGACGCTATCGGAAGTGTATTTAGTTTAAAAAGGGTTAAATAATACTACCGAGCACTTATGTCCGCCCGCATACTTCACAGCCTTTGTCATATTGTTACCCTTGACAGCTTAGCAGTAATACGTGTTGAAGATCGCGGATTCGAATTCTCGAGTGTTCATTTAAATTTGGGGGTAAAAAAGTATATGATAAATATATTTTTAGGGTTCCTCAACTCGTTTAAAGTAAAACAAACCACACACGCGTGTGAAACCGGGTGCAGAACATTAACTTTGTAGGCATATAACGAAGAAAGTATACCTACAGAGATCTTTAATTTAATTATATAATATTGAAATAATCTTATTAACAGGAATATTTTTGTGTATGAATTGTTAAGGTTTCTATAACATCAGTGGAACGAAACTGTGAAGTCGTCATGGCGCCGTGCCACGACAGACTGACAGTAGAGGGTTCGATTCCCTGTCGAACTTATAAACTATATTAATATTCTTCGCTCTGGCCGACACGCTGTATCCCGCATATGGCAAGGTAGTTAGGGGAACATAGTCTTAAGAGTCACATTCCATTCCCCACTTTTCAAAACATTGCATGTTCAGTGGCGGAACACAACGCTGCGCTTTGCCACGACACCAGAGCGACGAAATGGAAATATAAATTTTAAGTAAATATTTCATCTCCTCGAATGAGGATCGAACCCACAACCAGTCGATTTTACAGTCGCACTTCGTGTCGCTGCGCTACGACTGGCCTCGAATATTATCCAATTCTAACAATATAACCTACACACAACCCAACTGATAAATTATACCCTTTTTTGTAGTCGGTTAAAAACACGAAACAGAGAGGTTTTGTGCCGTGTGATCCCGGCTTTGTGCCGTGTGATCCCGGCCTAGAATAGGATCAACCTGGTACTGGTGGTGTCGTAAGAGGCGACTAAAGTACGTGTGGTAGAGTCACGT
>DWAO01003838.1:0-13570 GCA_018230605.1 Heliconius congener
AGAAATGGAAATATAAATTTAAGTAAATATTTCATCTTCTCGAGTGGGGATCGAAAACACAACCAGTAGGTGTTACAGTCACACTTTGTGCCGCTGCGCCACGACTGGCCTCAATGTGAAATATTAATAAATAATCATTCATTGCCTTAAGTGGAAATCGAACCTACAACCGTCGCGTCACAGTCACAACTGTGTGCCGACGGCCTCTTAATATTTAGTGATTATTCCTATTCACTATTAAATAAAGCGTGGCCGTAATTATATATTATACACTATAATATTACACAAAGCTCAACAATAGCAATCTTAATTGATTAATATTATTGCTAACTAAATTCCACTCACAAATAATTGTTTCTATGTAACTAATTAAAACATTATATTTTAATTAATGACTATAATTAAATTCGAAGCATTAGGCCACTGTGTCTAAATGATATTTTAGGTGTCTATATAATTTATAATGGTTTTAGTTATGTAGTAATGGTTAGCTTCTATAAAATATTACATATAAAGAATTATAGAACTAAACATAATTTATTGGGCCAGTTGTGGCGCAGTGGCGCAAACTGTGACTATATAAACACGACTGGATGTGGGTTCGATCCGAAATCGAGGAAATGAAATATTTTTTTAAATTTATATTTCCATTTCTTTGCTCTGCTGTCGAGGCAAAGCGCGACGTAGAGTTCCGTCACTCAACACGCAATGCTTCCAAACATTCGGCGGTAAGTGGGGAACGGAGTGTTTTAACACTAGATTCCTTTTGTCCTGCTGTGTGTGGGATACAGCGTGAAGCTGATTTAAAATATAATTTATAATTAAGCACTAAGTTTAAAAAGATGTAGTGGTTGCTTTAATATTATAGATTGTAGCTACTTGTACCTCCAGTTTTGTTAAGTAGATTTTTAATTTCAACTACTAGAATAACTCTCATTTAATTTGAAATTTAAGATTTTCACTACGGAAATAGAACAAAAAGAGACTTCAATTTTATTAAGAAATATCAGTTATCCAGCCAGTATTTTTAATTTGTTACGTGTACAGGTACTATTGAATTTCTGTTGTTTATAAAAATCTAGTGTTTCATAATACTGTTTCCAAGTTCCAGTACCAGTTACGTTCCGTGGAACCCAAGGTTACATTTTTAAATATTTAAAATCAGTTAGCTTCACTTTGTACCTGGCACATAGCAGGGTAGGCAGAGGGAACCTTGGAACATGTTGTCTAGACACTCCTTTCCCTTCCCCACTTTCCGACGAATTCTGGAGGCAATGCGTGTTGAGTGGCGGTACTCAATGAAAAATTCAATTACGCGGCCACACTTTGCCGGAGCGCGGAAAATTAAAATATTTAATATCCTCGAGTGAAAATCAAACCCACAACCTGTTGCGTTTATAGTCGCTTGTGCCCCTGCGCCATACTATCGTCATATTTCACATATTTTTATTATAGTAAACTGTCTGTATGTATTTTTACAATAAGTAAAGTCAGAAAACATATTATACGTAGACGTACGCCAAAGAACAATTTTTTTGTCTTTTTATAACACGTTTGATTCTGATTCCTGAAAAACAATCCTGCCTATAGAAATAAACAAAACAATTTCGTTTACGTTTCCTCTCCGTATCGAAACAGTTACGGGGCCGTCAAAAGTGGAAAAACAAGACATCATTTAGCTTGCATCCTTATATATCACCATCGCGTTTCACCTCAATACGTAGATTTACGACGTGAGTTTTGGGTTAACTCCAAACAACTTACAAAATGTTTTCGTTACTTCTAATGTGTCTGATAGATTTTTGGGGCTACGTGAACTATCTTGTTACAGAGGCAACTTGAATCCTTAGACCTTGTTCTTTTACGCAAATTCGTTGATATATTTGCTTGTAATATCAGCTTATTTTATAGGCATCTTTAGATAATAATATTTTTATTTTCTTTAATGATTAAACGTAAATTTTGATAATAAGTAAAAATATTATTAAAAAAAAATATGTATAATAAAATTATATATTTATAATCATTATTATCATCATTTCCTTGTGACATTCATTGGTGGATATTAATTACATAATTACATACATTTTTAATCGACTTCCGTAAATAAAGGTTATCAATTTGATTATTTTTTTAGGGTTATGTACCTTTTAAGACAAAAAGGAACCCTTATCAGATCACTTTGCTGTCCGTCTGTCTGTCAAGAGCCTTTATTTCAAACGCTTAAAGATTTTGTGTTGAAATTCAAACTATCGGTCGCTTAATTTCTTGAAAAAATCATGTTTCTATATTTACTTAAAAAAGATATGGCCCTTTGATATAGCAAAAAATGTGTATTTTGACACTATAAAAGGAATCAAAATTAATTAGGTACTTCGGGTTGACCTAGAATTATGAAATTTGGCAGCTGGCATCTACAAGTAGTACTAGTTCAGGAAAAATCTGAAACTATACATTTGTGGTTAAATCCTAAAATATAATACCCTTAAGAGGGGGGCAAAATTTGATATTAAAGATGCTAGTTTAAGTGAGGTATCAGATGAAAGGGTCCTAGTTAAGCTAAGCTTGAATTTTAGAAAAAGCTTGAGACCTTCAACCCTTGGTAGAAAGCCTGACTCGTGTTTGTCTGATTTTTTTTATATTACCTCAGAACTTTAGATTGGGTTGATTTTGATGATTCTTTTTTATTTAAACTCTGGTTCCTCTCGTGTGGTCCTATTTTATTTTGGTCCAGTTCTGATAATGTTATCCATGAGAAAATATGTGATTTTCGATCTGATTTGAGATTTGAATTATGTGTGTGCGCGACAAATGAACGAATCACTCAATATCACGCCAAACAATTTTAATATTTGTTTTTTTATTGGAAAAGATGTACTGCAAAGGTAAGTTTTAATTATGGGATCCATGACGGCAAAAATTATGGTCTAAAATAACGGTAATTCGCTATTTGAAGTCAGTTTTTTTTTTATTCAAAATATTATGTCTTATATATATATTTTTTATTTTACGGAAATATCATAACTACAATATGAGTTGTTCAAGTGTACCGCAAATAAGAAAAATGTTGAAGATATCGGTATTTTTTTACGTGAGTCATACTTTTTATGTGATAGACAAAAAAAATCTAGCGATAAGTGATTTTTTCACACTTTATTCAAATAAAACAAAAACATATCTAAAATGCAAAACCGTTTCTGATTTCTTTTAATAAATGAAAAATGAGAAATTTTTAAATAAAATAAACTATTAAATCTCATGTTTTGATACCACTTTTATAATATTATATGATCGTATACATATAAATAATAATAAAATAATAAACATTTTAGTTATATTAAAACTCTGTGTATTAAGTAAAATATGTGATAAACGAACTAGAATATCCAGAGATAATTATGTGTAAGTTATATGTAAACCAAATTCAAGTAGCAGTTAAAAAAATACAAACAAAGCTGACAATTTTAGAAAAGTTAAAAAAAAATTACACTATAGTGTTTAATTAAAATATATTATAAAAAAATATACGGACTTAATAACTATTTAATTAAATAATGTGTAAAAACTGTAATAAATAAGACAACAATGTAAACTAAAATGTATTTGTTAATAATATTCCAATTTCTGTATTCCGCAGTATGACTATTGAACGTTTAAAATTGTCACAATATGGTTGAACGTCTACCATTTGCATGCATAAGTGGTCATGCAGAACAGTCATTGTAAAGGCCGGCTTGGAAATCAGGTATTTCTCTTTTATTATCCGCAAACCACAATTTCTTTATAATAAGGCTTAAAATCGTTTAAAATTTAAAAAATATATATTTATATAGATTAATATAATATAGAACTTATTGTCCTAAAAATAAGGTTTATATTACATTGAATAATATATTATGAATGAATGGCATTGGAGCAGTGAGTCATCCGTCCCGCTCACTCGTCTCATAGAATGCGTATGCGCAATACTGTCACCCGGTATGTTTTGTATTGACAGAACTAGTATAGAATAAACCACCGACGACGATGCACGCATAGAATAAGCTAGTGCAGTAATTTGGCGCGAAAATATTTATTTAACTAGTGATTTTTTTTAAAATATATGTGATGACTGAAACATTAAAATATACACTTAGATTAATTGTTGTGACTACATTGTACTACGTTTTGATAAGTGTGGTAAAAGAATTTAAACGATATTGGACTCAGGTGGCGACGTAAACATTGGATTATTTGATTTCATTTAACAATTGGTAAGTTTTAAGCTAAATAACACAAATATCTACTAAATGGAGAACGTTGTGTTTTAACATTAGGTTCCCTGGTTCCCTCTGCCTACGCTGCTTGCCTGCTTGCATGCAGGATACAGCTTAAAGCTAAAGTAAACATATTGTGATAATTATAACTTGATCCATTTAAAATTGCTTACATTAGCAAGCTGATAAATTATCTTATATTTATGTAAGGACTTACGATAACATATAAAAAATATGTAATATAAATGTACTTCTAATCGCTATATACATTTAAAATTAACTATACATTTTATGATGTAATTTATCACTAGATGTTTACTAGACGGTAGATCAAAGTTGCGTTAAGTTCAAAATTTGAAAAACATTTTTATTTATTTCAAAGAATTTTTTTTCAAGGTTCATGTTATCATAATAATATTTATAAATCTTTTTTTTTAATGTTATTATGACCATATACTTTGAATGTTATGTTAAATATGCATTTCACTGCAATTTACAAAAAAAAATATTACCAGAACTGCTTCTATTCGGTATTCAACGGAATTCAACTACCTACCTGCCATTTTTTGCATAAAATGTCAAAAGAAGCTGAACGTTGCGATTATCTCAATAGTACTAGGTACAGATTAAATTTTATCAATAATAATAATTTAATTATTTTGTTTTGATATAAAATTACGTAATTTTAATTTAAAGATATTTTTTATAATAAATAAATAAAAAAAACTGAGATCTAAGGGGCGTACGACTGTTGTAGGACAACGATACGGTTGTAGGTTCGAATCCCACGTGGGGGAATGGTTAATATTTTCATTATCTCGCTCTGGTTATGTGGCAAACCACGGCGTTGAGTTCCACCACTCATTATGTCTCTTAAAGGATTTATTGCCGTTATTCAATTTTTTCTTCCGCTTTTATTTTTTTTTGCATTTTATTAAACTAATATTGAATATTAAAAAGGCGGTTAAAACAACAATATGTAGATAAGCCGTCCAAGGAGACGCGACGTGCTTAGAAACTTAATTCGATACGTATCATAACATGTTCTATACATATTAATTAAAATATTTTCTAGGTATTCATAATATTTTAGGCTTTAGGTATTCATAATATTTACAATAGCAATTTTTTATTTTTTTTTATTTTTATTTATTATTATACTATTCACGCGGCTTCGACCGCTCGATCTATACGAATGTTTATTTTAGTGTATTTATGAAATAATTAAAAACGTCTTTTTCTAATTATTAACGTCGACCGTGCATCTCTCATACACCATAGAAAGAATCTAATCGATGATACTATATCTTCGCAATCCATGCGTATTTTGTCAAATTTTAATATTAATTTTACGTGGGTTAGTCTAATAAATAAAATCCTCTACTGAATAAAAATCGAACCCGCACCCATCGCGTATACAGACAAACAACAAACCATAACTAACAACATAATATTCATATTTCTTAATATAAGTAATTTATTAAACAAACAACGCTTATTACGGCTATAACTTGATAATTTACTGTTATAGTTGTTTATGGAGCGTAGTTAAAAACCGCAGTATGCGTAGACGTAACGACTTACGGAAGTCCGGCGTTCGGAGTTCAAAAATAATGATTCACAAAGCTCGAGCTCCTTTTTATTATATACATTGCCTTTGAATATTATTACTGTAAAATTATTACGTAAATTAAGGAATACTAAGTATGTGTGTCTATAAATTCAGTAAATATAATTTTCTATATATTTCTATCGATAATTTTAAAACACTAAAACTGAATACTATTCATAAAAATAAATTAGTTTCACCACCCAAAATGAACTTTATAGAGAATCAAAAGATGTACATAATAAATAATTGGATATTAAGGTCAATATTAATTAATAACCTCATTATTAACCACTATTATAATTGTGCAATTGTTACGGTTGTGCAGTAAAATGAATATGTTTAATGATAAATACATAAAACTTCGACTTGGACGGTTTCAAAAGAGGCGCAGGTTCACATTCCGCTACGTTCAAAAATGTTTTATACGTTTTCTTAATAAGTATTAGTAGACACTCGTACAATACGTAAGTACGTACATTTTAATTTATATTATATTGGTATTAGCATATAAAAGTTTTCAAATCGATCGTTGAATACAATTATAATACTATTAATTACATCTTGACTCTTTTTTCTGTGTTTAGTAGCGGAACTTAACGCCACGCTTTGTTGCTACCAGAGCGAGGTAATGAAAATATTCATTCACTCAGTAGAAATCGAACCTAGAACTGTAGAGTTTATCACACGCTATGGCGCTAAGCCACGACGGCCAGTATTAATACAATTAATAGATTTTTTATTGTTATTCTATTCCTACAAATTCAAATGTATATATGATTTTTTTCAATTTTGTATAGGAAAGAATGATGTAAGGAAGGGTAAATTTTCAATGATTCATACAGCGTGGTGTGTGACTAAGGAAAAACCTGTTATAATCTATGTAGTGTAAATGTTAATTTTATTATAGTATCTGAGCTGGGTTGCATGTTAAATAATTAGGTTAAACTTTAGAATTTTACTTAAAATTTTGAAATATAATTAGTTGTTAATTTTTAACATATAATTACTATAATGATATATTTCATATTTTTGCAAGATGTTGTGTTGTTTGCGTAAATTAAATTAACAGCAAGGTAACTTCTTAAAACGCACCTAATACATACATAAAGATTTTATAAAAGAAGCGTTAATTCTCGCCACAAAATGCAGTTTGCGAGAAGATATAAAAGAATATTTTTGATGTTTTTCGTTAAACAAATATAGTAAGGATCTGTTCTGAATTCGTTTGCAACCGTCACAAATATCGTACGGCTACCAATGTTTTTACAGTTCTTTTAAAAAAATACACAAACAAAAAGCTCAGTTTTAAAATTTACACCTGAATAAAACTAGATTTATAGAAGTTTTTTGGGGGCTGTATATATTTATTGACAATAGTTTATACTTTTCCAAGTAATTTTGATTCATTTGTTTGTGTAATCATAAAATATTTATACCTTTAATAAAGCCAAATATGCTTCACAATCGTGACACGATTGTGAAGCATATTGGCTACTACTAACGTTAAACTATTTTGATCTCTAATATTATAAAAGATTTAGAAATATTTAGTAAAGGAGCGCCCTATTTTAGTATTATAGTAAAAAAAAGGCGTTACGTCTTTAATGTCGATCTATGCTTGGCGAACAAGGACTAAAATTAAAATATTTTTTAATATCTTTTTTCATACCATATATTTTAAATTGTGGTTCAGGTCAGGTAGTGTCAGGTATTTTTTTAAATCAGGGTACGCAGAAGGATTCTGGGAACCTAGTATTAAGACACTCCGTTCCTCACTTATCGCCGAAACTCTGAAGGAACTTACCTCGTTACCAGAACAAGAAAAATAAAATAATAAATATTACATTTGCCCGAGTAAGAATCGAACCCTCAGCCTGTCTCATTTATAGTCGCTTGTACCCCTGCGCCACGTCTGGTCTCAGAACTATTTTTTTTTCTAATTTACTCTGACATTTATATATAGCTTTGACGGTATGTTATATAGTTTGGCTCTCATACAAATCTTTGAACGAGGGAAGCGGCGTCTTATGTTATTCACTAAATCTAATTTTAATTGAGCGTCGTCTATCGTCAGTTTCCTGTTATGTCTGTCACTCTATCAAGACACATTGAAGAAATATTGTATCCATTTTTGTTTATTTATTGTTAAATTCAATTTCTAAATTTAATTTTTAGTACAAATTATTTATTTATTTTTTTACTTATTTTAGTTACTTATTATATTATATATATGTATATTTGGAGTTTTGAAAAAAGTTAATCTTTTATTTGAGCCCTACCCTGCTTTGTGCGGGATACAGCGTGATGCTAAAAAAAATGTTTCTAAAATCAAATCTCGTTCCAGTCAAATTCCTTTATAGAAAACTCGGAAATTGTCCTCTAGCAATAAACTACGTTGATGGAACACGAGTGCAACAAGCGGATATCATACTTTGTGACGTATACCTATCACAGCTCGAAGCAAAATTAAAATTACACGTTCCATTACACTTCAGGAAAACCAACTTTTATAAAATCTAAATCATTACATATTATTATAATATTATATTCATTTCTTTTTTGTTTTTAGTTAAAAATGATGCAATTATTTTTGATATTCTGCTCTTGAAGACAAAGCGCTGCGTTGAGTTCCACCATTCAACAAGGATTTTTGAACTTAAACAAATTGGAGAAATTGGAGTTAAATTTGTGATTTGATCCTCTGTTCCGACTCTATTAGATTTAATTTTCTCTCTCTAACCGAATATATGTGGGATATTAAATTTAAAAAATATTACTGTTAAAATTCTAAATGACAAAGTTAAATAAAAAAAAATCTACTTTCTCTATTAATGAACTACTTTATACTCTTGGCTATAAGTTTAGGCCGCTCTACCGCAACCCGACTGGACCAATATATGTAATGATTCCGTTGGGAAATCAAAATTATAATTATTCTCATTCAAATAGTCCTTCATTTAGATGAATCAAACAACTTTACTATGATTTCATAATTGAATGTAGCTCTTACTCTCTTAATGGATCTCCTATTTGTAGGAACTTGTAGAAACTAACAGTTTGTCTCCGTTTTCCATATTAAAAAAATGTAGTTATTGGCGGAATGCTAAATAGGATTTTATTATTTACTAGCGACCCGCTCGCGGCTTCGCTCAAACAAAATTCCTCAAAATGTTATATTTTTTAAATTTATATACTGATTTAAATAAAACAAATAAAATACAATAGTGAGAATAGCGATTAAATCGGTTGACGGTTAAGCCGTTTCTGAGATGAGCGTAAACAAGGGCACAGACAAACTGACAAATAAAAAAAAAATAGTTCTATTACGTTATTAAATGCCACTAATATATTTTTTCTAATATATCATTCAAGTACAGACACCGCTCTGTTACGATTTTATTATAAGTAATAGGTACTTTAAATAAAAATGATCAAACAAATTTGACAATAAACATAATATTATATATATTTATTTATTTTTTTATTTATTGTCACAAATTGACACTAAACATAATAATAAATAAATAATAATATTGCCCTTATTATGATTTAATCCTACAACTATCGTTACAATGACATCGCCATCTGTGTTATGACAGTCTTAAAAGAATTTATATTGTGAGAAAATAGTAATCTATTTCTACATATATATGTTCCATATACAGTATGTTTCAAAGAACTATGACGATAGTTACGTATTAGGCAATCTTATACGTATTTACGTATAATATGTTCAATGTTATGACAAAATGTTTATTATAATTATAATTATTAGTAGTATACACAGCTATTCCATGTGAAACAAAGCATTTATATGGCGAGTAAATAGAATGTGACGATTCTTCTTAGTAATACGTATCACCTTTATTGAATTGTTTCTTTGAATTTTGTATTTGCATATATATATATTTTTTGTTATGTATTTGTTAAAATAAAGTTTTTTTTTCTTTCTTTCTCTCTATTTAGTGTTAAGGCATTCCGCTACCCATTTTGGACCGAATTCAGGACGCACCCTGTTGAATGGCGGAAATTAACACCGCGCATTGACACCAAAGCGACGAAATGAGAATATTAAATATTTAATTTTCTCGAGTGGGAATCGAACTCACGACCTGGCACGTTTACAGTCACACGAAATATATTTATTTATGTTTTATTGTTATCGTTTATTATATAATTGATATAAGCTGTCAAGGTTTGACCCATAAAGAGATAGACAAATGACTAATTGTAAGTAATATGTTCCTGCTTATTTATGACAATCACAATTATAGAATATCTTATATATTTGTATAAAATAAATAAATCAGCTTCACGCTGTATACCGCACATAGAAGGGTAGGCAGAGGGAACCTAGTATTAAGACACTCCACTCCCCACTTTCTGCTGAATTCTAGAGGCATTGCATGTTGAGTGGCAAAACTCAACGCGGCAACCGGCATTTGCCTCGAAACCAGAGTGAAGAAATGGAAATATAAATTTAAATCAATATTTCATCTCCTCGAGTGGGAATCGAAACCACAACCATTCGGTTTTACAGTCACTCTTTGCCTCTGCGCCACGACTGGCCTCAATGTAATTTGTATGAATCGTTCCTTATATATGTATGTATGGTCAGTATGATTTTATGTGACTGTTATCTAAAGCTGTAAATCAAACAAGTACACACTACATACTTATACTCGTGTATTGAACTTATGATTCGTTTTTATTTTATCAGTAAAATATTTGCACTAGAAATAATAACTTAAAAATGATTTATAAAGTATGTTTTAAATTTTTCAATTTTAGACAAATCTCTCTCTCTTATATTCTTAAATCAGTCCCTTAAAAACATGGAGGATCAATTATATTCATTTTTCATTATTTATTTCATACTAAGAGGAATGTATATTTTGAGGTCATAATGGTACAGCGACACAGTAGCATCTGACCGTAATCGCCATGGTTGTAAGCTCTACAATTGTAGAATCAATTATTTCAATTTCTTCTCTGGTAGTAAGTCAAAGCGGGTGGGTTCCCCCAACCCACCCTGCTGGTTAATCTACACACGGGATACAGAAGAAAGTTAAAAAAGATACTTTAAATGGATTGAAAATAATTATTAAAATATGATATCATCAAAAAAATGGTAACTTCTCAACTATTTGGAAAAAAAATCTGTTTGCTACCTTACGATAAAATGAAACAGAAACGAAGTAAGAAAGAAACCTTCCTTACATTTATTTATCTAATCTCCTCTGAATATTACCAAAAATATTTACTTTCGTAATATTTCGCAATAAACTGTCGTTCACATTCATAAATTCTGAGTAAGTCTTGTCCTCCGCTCGTCGCGTCGTGTGAGGTTGACTGTCGAGTACAAAGATAGTATTGACACTGAATACAATATGAGTTATTGAATGTACGTGATCGAAACAATGTAATTAATTAAGGATTAATAATATATAATTATTATTAAACTTATTTGGTTAACTGTTATTAAGTAATGTATGAGTAAGCAATTTAGCTCTAAATAGTCATCTTCACGCTGAATCCCGCACACAGCAGGGTAGGCAGAGGGAACCTAAAGTAAGGACACTCCGTTCCCCACTCTATTATTCTAAATCATCAAAATATAATATTAGGATTAACTTGAACTGAACTGAGATTACTACTTACTGACTGACTACTGAGGTTGTGTGTTTGATACCCACTCGAGGAATTTATATATTTTATATTCTCCCTTGCTGCCTTAAACTTAAGCTTTTTGCTTGTTATTTCTAAGTATATATTTTATACTTATTCCATAAACTTAGTTCTGAATGAGTGATTTTACTTCAATGTCCGAATTAATCTAATAGAGAGACACGTTTAAAATGGAAACTTAATTTACCTTAGACATTTAAAATTTGCCATATTATATCTATGTATTTATAATTGATTGCTCGAAGTCTCTAAGTTTCCGTATCCTTATATTTTACTTTCTATTGTAACTTTCAGTTAAAGTTAAAAAAAAACCATTACCTTAATTAAAATTTCAGTAGAAACTAATAGATATATTGATTATAATAATATTTTTCTAATAAAATAAAAACAATATTCGTATATGTTTTCTAAATAAACGTGTTCATTGAAATACTTAATTAAGGCCTCTAAAAGCCTCTGTTCCCATAATCTTTAGCATTTAATAAAAAAATGCTAACATTCCGCTACCGTGGGTTTCATTTCTAATAAAAACTTCTTTTAGTTGTAGATTAGTAATTTATTTTATGTTTATTATTTCATATTTTCTCCTAAGATTTCCTCTGTTCAAAGTTCAAATCTGAGATTCTAGTTAAGTACGCATATAATAGTTATTTATATGTTATTATTTGTAAATTCTGTTATTTGGAAATATATTATCTTATATTTTTTCTCTTCTCTTATAAACTAAGGTTGTCATGTCTTCCAATATGACTCCTGACATAAATTGGATTTTTTTGTATTATTCATCATCCAAATCAATTTTAAATGACATATCAAAAGGAAACGAGAGAAAAAAACTTTCCCGACTGCTAAGGAAGGGCTATTAACAGATGTAATATATATTGGCGTTGAGTTCTACCACTCAATACTCAACACGCAACGCGCGTCTTAAATTCGGCAGAAAAAAGGGGAACGGAGGTTTCATAACGGGAAGGTGTCTGAACATTAAGTTCTTAGGTTACCTCTGCCTTCCATACCATCTGCAGTATACAGCACGTACATATACATAAACATATAAAAAATTTCAAGATAATTGTTTGCCCCATAGATTGGTCTTAATAGGGTCCCCTAAACTACTTAACTAATATAAGATACGGACCGACCAGCTGATATTATTATATAAATGTACAAATAAGCAGAGTGAAACATCTTACACAAATAATATATCTGTTAAACAGCATCAATTACAGCATTACCCACTATTGCTGAACCGAATAATTCTATTGCCCGTGAAATCCAATAACTGTTGCCGTCGTGCTTTTGTTATGAAGTTATTTATTGCAAATTGAATGCTATATCAAAAAAAATAAGTCAAATAAACATTTTATTTACTCTATAAGTTTTTTGTTTCGGCCGTGGTCCGTGGTCAGCCGTGGTCACTCGCGGTCAACATAGCCTGCCCTGATAAACATTTTTTTTTTCATTGGTTCCTGATATCGTTCATTTAGTTCCTGAGATTAGTGTGTTCGTGCGTGCATTTAACTTAGCTTTATAATATTTTTTAGCTTTAGAAATTTCAGCACCTAAGGCCTCTGAAACAAACTAGACAATTATTCAAAATGTTAGCATTTGGCAACAAATCTAACATAATATTAACATAACAAATAGATATGCGAATACATATATAAACATGTTCAATAATTTAATTATTAATAAACGATATAAATTTAGTATTAAACGATAAAAGCTTTAATTTAACATGTTGATTATCATGTCGATACCAAATATCAACTTCAACTAATTTAAATTAATTATCTCTAAGCGATTAAAATGAAATTTCAAATACTATGTTGATATAACTAAACAATATTTTTTATGTATATTGAATTATAGAAATTGTTATAGAAAGAAATTATGTTATCAATAAAATTATTTTTTTCTTCTGTATGTTCGCATTCACGTTCTTCTATCTATCTTCATTTATTATTTTTTGCCGTGTGATCCCGGCCTAGAATAGGATCATCCTGGTACTGGT
>DWAO01003839.1:0-13569 GCA_018230605.1 Heliconius congener
TTTTTGAGTACTTTTTATATCTTTTCTCACCATATGACCTCCTAGGTGTGTTCTTCATGTGAAATGCCATAATCAAAGAACTGAACTGAACTTGAAAGTTATTGTAATAGATTATTTTAATTAATACTCATATTTTCAGGCCGTCGTGTGAGGATGTGACTGTAACGCGACGGTGGTGGATTCGATCCCCACTCAGGGGAGTGAACTATTATTTAATAATGTTTTCATTTCTTCATTCTGGCCAAAAGTCCTACGTTAAGTTCCGCCACTCAAGACGCAACGCCTCGAAAAAAATGACGATAAATAGCCTAATTAAATAAACAAAAGTTCGAGTTAGACTATACCCAGTAGGTATCCGCAGGTAGGCGAGGGCGTGAGTGGCGGCGCCCCCCTGCAGCACCACGGTGGCTATCACGATGAGCGACGTGGTCGTCAGCATCGCCTGGCGCGCCTCCGACACCGTGTTGCGTATCGCCAGCGCGAACGACATGGCGCCGCGGAGACCTGCCATCGAGTTTGACGTCTCTCAACACTTCATTCGTAGATATTATTGTATGAACGAAAACGGCACGGCTAACGACAGAGTTAGGTAACGGCTGACGTAGTGGTTGTGATTTCACTCGTGGGGAATCAATTATATTTTCATTTCCCCGTTCTGTTAATCATAGCTTGATTTTGAGTTACGTCATTCGACATGCAAAATCACGAATTTGGACAGAAAAGTGATGAACGGAGTATTTCGTCACGGCGACAATCAGTTCCGTGATTCAACACGGAGTGTCTCGAGTTTGGACGGAGAGTGGTAACTGTTGTCACTAGATGTAACCGCGCTTTTTTGTAGTAGATATTACTATAAAGGGTCTGTTTGTCAACATCGCTTGGCATGTCTCTGACAAAGTAGATAGTTACTTACTTATAAGCAATAGCCAGTTTTTTAAGTTATAAGATTAATAAAATTTAAATATATTATGAATTATTTTGTATCTGTACCTCTTCATTAGCATTATAAGATTTTTTTTTATACAACCAATCCCTCTTAAAAAAATCTTACAATGTAAGTTATTTGTTAGATGAACCTACATCTTAACTGGTCCAATATATAAATGAAGTATCTCACCAGAAAAGAAGAGCATGTGTTGGAAATTCATAGGTATTGGTGGTTTCCTTCCGAGGTTCAATAGGAATGACAGCGGGTAGATATTGACAGCGCGTCCTAAAGTGGAAGTTAGCTGTTGTTTGCTATAGAAATATTATTGCATCGATATTTAAGTAAAATAATTCTTAACATTTCTAAATTGTTTACAAATTAATTTAGTTTTATATATTTTTTATTGAAATTATACATAAGTTGGATATGGAAAAAGTTGACTTTAATTTCAGAAAATACCCATGTTAGAGTATTTTGCTCTAGCATAATCTTATTACATTTTAAGTAATGCCATCGTAACATAATTAGAGAGGTTAGTCGTGGCGCAGGGGCACACGTGTGCGACTGTAAACGCGACAAGTTGTGAGTCGATCCCCACTCGGGGAAATTAAATATTTATTTAAATTTATCTTTCTGGTGTCGAGGCAAAAAACGCCGCCTCCAGAATTTGTGCAAAAAATGATGAACGGTTTCCAGGTATCCCTTGTCTATCCAGCGAGAAGCTATCTTACAACTATAGTATGGTTTATTCTAAACAAAAAAGTTTTTTAAAAAAGGATACGAATCCAGCAATAATAAACCACGGATCGAAGTGATGTTTCGGGAATGTGAACATAGAAACACCAATGTACGTGAAAATAAAGTTTTCAGCGAGAAAATTGAGCAACTCGAACAATTGTTTCGTCCTGTTGCGAGAGTCCGATGATAGATTGTTGTATGTGTAATGCGCTTGACATATACCACAGAATAATACAGCCACGACACCTGAAAAGATTTTATTATTTAGATTATTAGGACATAAAACTCACATAACAAATGTCGGAGATATGTTGAAAAAAAAAACAACGAAAAATCGAAGAGACCATTTTTGTTATTTTTTTTTGTTGAATTTTGCCACTCATGACTTAACACACAGTGTCTCGGATACTCTTCATCTACTACTATACGACATTATAAGTTAGTATTAAGGTAAAAAAAAATCGAATATAATGATTACTATTGTTTTATATTTTTTGGATAATGGGCGGGTGTTGTTTTCTTCTTAGAGCAGTATAGACGTGTGATAGTCAAAGGAAAAAGTAATTGTGAATTGACCCTAGTACTATATAAATTAAAATAAATAATTTTTATTTATATAGGGTCAATTCACAATTACTGCATGCAATGAATCAATGGTATTTTTAACATAAATAGTGATGTGTGAAAGTATCAGTAAATCAAAAAGGTATGTCTCAGTATATGTCTTTCTTATGACAGTCGTTTCTACGCGTCTTGAAGAAGTCTCGCAAAATGTACAAGTAACTTAATCTTAGTATACAGAATTTATTTTCGGTGTTCGTGTAACAAAATGAAATGAAAACCGACAAATTTGAACGAGGGACCTTTAATGGTTTCGGATTAAATAACAATATATTTGGGATCTCAAGTGTAAATAATTCGTTTACATTTCACACGATAGTACTATTTCTTTAGGCCGAGACATTTTTTTTGTATCATTGTTGAGATGCGGCAGCAGATTCAGTTAATATACCGTTTTCGTTATAATTTTTTTACAGACCTTCTTAAAAAAAAACTGTGTTAAAAATAAATAAATAAAAATAAATTAATGATTTTATTTTATCTTGCATGTTTTTACATACCAGCAGGGTGAGCAGGGGGAACCTAATGTTAAAACACTCCGTTCCACATTTCTGCCGAATTTTCAAGGCATTGTGTTCAGTAGCTGAACTCAACACCGTTCTTGGTATCAGAGCGAAGAAACGAAAATATTAATAAATAATAATAATCTATCTCCCGAGTGGGCGATATAATCTATCGGAGTGGGGATCGAACCCAGAATATCAGCCCCTAATTTATTAAATAAGCACGCATAAATGAAAGTATATCAATACCTGTTAATTCGCAGACTTCAGCTATAAGGAAGGCAGCATACGACATGAGTACGAAGAGAGCCGATTCTAGCAACGGCCAGTCCCGTACGTGCGTGAACTTTGTCATGTGTTTCTCAGTTAAGAAAATATAACATTAACAATTATTTGAATTCAAACTAATTCGTAATGGAAATAAATAATAATATGTCAAATTTAAATTACGTTTAGAATAATTTGTTTATTACATAATTTTATATTCAATTGTAAGAGGTAAAATATTTTTTGAAACATTTCTTCCGCATTTTGTGTGCAAGAAAGTAATAACTTTATTATATTACTACTTCTTTCCCATTTTAGAAACCATGGAAGTTTTATAGTATAGTTTAAATATAAATAAGGAGGCGTCTAACTATAATAGTTGTAACGCATTTTGGGATCGGGACAATACTTGAACGGACTCCGTTCTCCTAAAACATATTTGAATGCTTATTCCACTTGGTATACATATTAGTTTTTACTATATAAAATTTATTTATTAAAAAAGGATATCAATGCAGTTAAGCATCCCATCAGAGCACCGACGAGTAACGACAGACTAAATATTCCAATAAAGTCGCCAATGGCCGCCAGGAACGCGGTTATTTCAAATCCACCATCATTCGAATATCTTTTCTCATAGTTTTGTATGGCACTGAAATTAATCGATGTTAATAAATATATAAACATTTTCTTATTGATATAAAAAATATATATACATATTTACAAATTAAATATACATTTAAAAAATAAATATATTGCAATAAAAAAATAAAAATAATGTTATTAAAATGTGTATGTGTGGGGTAAATTTATTAAAAAAATATATATAAAAAAAAACTATTTTACAAGTATGAAATGCTATGTGGAGAAAATATCAACGACGTCTTTTTGTACAATTATATTTAGGCTTATATAGGCATATTTAGGCTTCTGCGGACCACTGGTGGTCTCGGACCACCAGGGAACCACTGCTCTAGAGGAATGGGTTACTTTCATTTCCTAACTTTGGGTACAAGACAAAGCGCGGCGACGACTTCAGACACTCCACACGTAATAATAAGAAAATTCGACCAAATGTGGGGGACGGAGTATCTTAACATTAAGTACCCTCTGCCTCTGCCGTGATATAGCGTGAAGTTAATTTTTTTTAATTTTCACTCCATCAAAAGTTCAAGTTTTTGAAGACAAAAGTGCGGCGTTAGGTAAGATCTTTGTCTAGTTCTTCTTAAGAGCCGGAAAATGGAAAATAAAGGAAATGGTCATTCAATTTCAAAAAAAAGCCTAAACAAATCTCAATATCAATTACCGAAAATAAATCTGTAAATGTAATGTCAAATTACTGTTTTGTGTTATTACATTAAATTAAACTATTTTCATATTGCGTGTTAAAGGGGGAAAACCTGCGCGTCGGCTGTGTACTGAAATAGACTTATGTGATGCACCGCAACATGGCCTAGAGTCTAGACGCAAGGCATTAAATATATAAAAATACATAGGAATTTTTAAATGTCAGTGATTTTGACCAAGTTTAAACATGATGCAATTTATTAACAATTTTGTATCATCAACAGTAGTAGTACACGGCAAAATAAATGTTGATAATAGGGACATTTAAAACGCATTATAGTAAGTACCTCCAACTTCCATTAAAAGGGCAATGTTGTTTATTTCATTATTTGCACATTGCATACATCATTTATACATAAAAAACCTGATCATATTATATTTTTAATGCTGTTATAACTTAAAAATGTATACTCGTATGTAAAGCAGGTAAACCACCAAATATACTGAAGGCACCTATATGTTAAAACGATTTTGTTGTTAAAATGAATAAACTTAATAACATATGGTCGTAATATATGTACAAATCAATATCACGTGATGTTTTCTTTAATAATTTTCCTGTATGGTTGGTTAAAGTACAGAATAATATGAAATATAAATAGATAAGTTACCCGCTTAGTACAAGCGCCACTGCGTCATTGAGCACGCTCTCGCCGAATATCATTGCATAGAGATTTACATCAACCTAAAACATGAAAACTTATATAACTTTACTAATTCTATACATTCTATTTTTTATTCAACATATGTGCATCATAAGAAACGACATGATTGAGAGAGTTTAAGACCACTTTGTGCTTACATTTTAATTCGTCCCATATTAAGTTAACTTAACCTTTCTAGAAACACTTACTCTAAAAACATCATAACATAATTTTTGACATCAAACTATTGTAAGTCTAGTACTGTTGATGTATTGGAAGAGTAATTAGAAACAACATTTTTTCTCTTCAGCTTCATGGTATATCCTGAATGTAGCAGGGTATGCAGATTGAGCCTAGTGTTAAGACACTCGACTCTCCACCTTCTACCAATTCTGGAGGCATTGCGCGTTGAGTGACTAAACTCACCGCCGCCTTTTGCCTCGACACAAGAGGGAAGAAATGAAAATAGTAAATATTGTATTTTTTCGAGTGGGAATCAAACCCACAAGCTTTTGCCTTTAGTCACATGCTTGTACTCCCGCTCCATGACAGGCCTCACTTTTATTACAAGTAAAAAATATATAAAGGATTATAGAAAAAAATGTATATCACAAATTGAATTAAAGATGATGAGTTTCATATATTATTTTGTAACTTTCCAACAAAGATTAATTTCTATTATAAATATTCATTAATATATTAATCATCACATTATCAGTCATGTGATGATTAATATATTAATGAATATTTATGTATTTCTTTTGTATACATTGTATATGTCACGAAATGACTTTGTATTTTATACCTATATAGTAACATACATTTATTTTATATTTATTATCAAAACATGTTTAAAATATTTTTTAAGATGTTGTATTTAACATAATATTGGTTATTTACTAGTTATAATATTATCAGTCCAATTTCTAGTTATACACATAGTAAGTTATTATTTTGATGATAATCATAAAAAACCTTAAAAAAAAGAAGAGTAATTTTTTTATATACATTTAATTTTGTTATAATTTGACTTAAAAATACATGTTAATCGTACTGTAAATTTTTGTATGAAACATCAGCAAGTTGATAAGCTGACATAATTTGCAGGTTTGCCTTTTAATTCACACCACAAATTGGTAATTACATTTCTAAAGAATACTAAAAAGTTAATTATGATTAAAATGTAATATAAGTTGTCTTATCAATTAATCGACACTTACTACAGATTTAACAGTGTAGTGCCTGTTTCAATAAACTTTGGCTGTTATCTGTTTTTGCCATAAGATTTCACTTTTGTATAAATAAAATAGTAGAAAGGAAAGTGAATAGAAATATAAATACACTTACCTTTAACTGTGAGAATATAGCGAGTACCGTTAAAGGATCTGTAGGTGATATTAAAGCACCAAAATATAATGTGTCCAAGAAAGTGAAACTCGCTGCCAAAGATTTTGGCATTAATTGTACACAGCCATACATAAGAGAACCAATGACTAGAGCTGATAGGGCTGTGCCCACCATTGCAAATGTTAATATTGCACCCAAGTTGCGGAAGAAATATTTCTGAAAAATATATATATATTATAAAATATGTCAATTATAAGCATTTGTTTGTTTGTGTCAATTAGGATTTAAATTAGTAATTTTTGTATGCTAGGCTAGCAATTTTTGTATAGTTCATACAGAGCTTTTCTATAAAGATTTTTTTTTTATTATGACTCATTGGTTTGAATCCTCACTGGGTGCAATTATTTCATATCTCTTCTCTGGTAAGACTATACTGCATAGCAAAAATACTTATTTAGAAAACATATGAAAAATTTAATGTACTGGGATTTGAACCCACACCTCTTGGAAACCATCCAAACCCCTCTTTACATACCCAGCTATATGTGGGATAAAGGATGAAGCTAAAAAAAATTATAGGAGGAAAAAAATTGTCTATATCTACATAAAAAATAGAACAAAAACAAAAAAACATCAATATACTTATATGATATACATACTCTTTTAAGGCAGTATCCTGCATGAAATATAATTGGTGGCAGAATTATATTGAAAAAGATTTCAGGGTCAAATGTTGCCTTTAGATCTATTTCATTTTGTTCCAAATTAACAATTTCTCCACGGAAGCTATATGCATAAGTTTTATTTGGTACAGGTATATCTAAAACATATGTTTTTGATAGTAATACATCTGATTATAAAAAAGATATTGCCAAGTGAAATTCTTTTGAATTTACCTCCAGTGGATATTTGTATTTTATCAGGAAAGTGAAAACGAACAATATCAGGAGGAACAGATAAATTGTACTTTGTATCTGGGGCTGGATGTGCATCAATATATGTAACCTGGTTGGTACTTCCAGCATATCTTATAATTGCTCCTACTATAAGACCTGTTGATAAAATTTAATTTCTTAATAAGTACAACTGTTGGCGCATCAATTTTAAATATAAGACCTTCAAGAATTTGGTCATTATATCAATGTCATGCTAGAGTTAGTCACGTGTTTATTTATATAAGTACTTACCATATATAACTGCCAGACCAGTTTCGTGAAGCCAGCTCACACGACGGTGCTTAAAAACCCATATAGTTAAAACAGTTAACGTCAATAGACATGTATAAATTAAAAGGTTTAAGCTATCTATACGGTGCAAAAGTGTGGCTTTTGCATCGAGGGCTATATCTGTTCCCGAGGCTTCACAAAATACTACATAATAGAGAAAGAATGAGGCAAAACAGATTACAGGATTCATTTTTGCACAATGAATAGTAATTTCACATCACAAGAAAATCGATTTTGCAACTGAAGGCACAATTTAAGCTATGCTTTTCTCAATCTAATAGAGACCATTATAAAATAATATAAATAATAATGTATCAGTATCTAAGCGATTTTTTAGCCGCAGCTGAAGGAAAAAACTGGAGAATACACTTCTAAACTTAATTTTGTCAAAGTGACAAGTATATTAAAAATCAAAATTGAAAACATATAGGTGCAACGACATCTGTTTCCAAACTTGTACAACTTTCATTTATTATAAAGAACGGAACGTGTTGTGCTATTAATTGAACTGGTATTAATAAGGTATCAAGGAATAATTAAAACTAGTTTAATTAGGAATTTATTTATAAAACTATAAATATTCTATACCCTGTCGACGACAATCTTTACGTTACCTAATGATAAAATTTTTCATTTTCTGTTGATATTTTGTCTGTGGATTTTTTGTGCCAGTATTCAATGTCAATGATGTTAAACAATGTTGTTATAATTTTTTAAATTCTTTATGTAAATATATTAGATATTAAAGTATTAGCTAACAACTTTATAAAATATTTCTCATTGTTAACCCTCTGTTATGTATACACTGTAAAATATACTTTTTATTTTATAAGTGAAAGCAGTAGTCTTAGCTGGATTTCTTTTTAATTTGCATTCTTATATTGTGTAATATTTTCACTTTTTTATTGTACATACTCCTTTATGTGTTCTATAGTCAACATAGTAGTGGTGTCCGATGATCACCGATTTTCGATGAACATCGATGTTAGCAGTTAAAATATTGATATTTTAACATTGATGTTGCATAAAATAAAACATCGTAACTTCGATGTTAGCAGGGACACATAATCGATAATCGCGTACACGTACTTTATAATTATTATTTTTACCGTCGTTTAGAAAAAAAATTTGGGACATGTAATGTGTTTATGTGTTTTAAATTTTCAATAACTTTTTGATTTCTGTTTTAATTAAAACATCGTGTGATATTGTAGTTGTGAGGATTCCGTACCTTTTAGGATAAAAGGACCCCTTATAAGATAACTTTGGTGTCCGTCGATCTGTCTGTCTGTCAAGAGAGATAAAGCATCTCAAGAACGCTTGGAGATATCGTGTTGAAAATTTAACAATATACATAGATCTACGGCTCCATGATTTGGCGGCTTATATCGCAAAACGCGTATTTCGACACGTATATATGAGATACTTTCGGTTGACCTAGAGTTATGAAATGTAAAAGTAGCTAGCATCTACAGATACTATTAATTAGGAAAAAAATCTAAAAACTATACATTTGTTGTGTTATTAAATAATGAAAAATAATAGCCTTAAAACGGTGCAAGATTTGGTATAAAAGCCACTAGTTCATGTGAGGTATCAGATGAAAGGACTCTGGCTAAGCTAAGCTTGAATTTTAGAAAAAGCTCGAGACCTCCAATGTTTATCTCAAGATCGTGTAAGTTAAGTTGTAATAAATTTCAAATAACTTGTTTTTGCTTATGTGCAAACCCTAAAGGGTGCTAAAGGGTTTGCACGAGGGTTATTTTTTTCTGAAATTTGGCTAAAAGTGAGAACATACGATACAAACGAAGGAAAAAAAAGGAACTTATATTTTTAGTTCATTTCGTATAAAATGAGTGCATACTTTAATAAGCAAACTTCCCATTGACCTACAATCATAATTATTTTTATGCATTTCAAAAAACAGTATATATACGAACTTAAACAGAAAAAAAGGGACTACCAAGAAAAAAAAAACAGTCAATCTACTGTCAAAACAGTTGGGTTGATAACACTGACTGGCACGCTTGGAACGTCATACACAAAGGACAACAACAACATTGTTATAAATATAAACTAATATTCGATTTAAATAGAGTAATATAATATTTTGAGAACTTAACATATAATTATATCTAAGCACAGCAACCTTCTAATTTCTCTGTGTCTTAGATTAGAGAATATTTCTCTTTTTTATCACTAATATTTTAACATACTATTCAAGCTACTCAATCCCAGCATAAGTTAAAATAAATCCCACTAAAATCCCATTCGCGTGGCGTAGCTTTATTCAATCCATCTCATCTTATAGTTCATTCATCTTCTTTTCCATTCGTTCTCTTATATTCCACGTAGCTATTTGTAATTTCGTTTTCTAGTTTCTGCCGCTCGGAAATGGCGTGTTGGGTGGAAGTCCAGTGAGGACGTACTGATGTGTTCAAAAATTGTGCGCCCTGGTGCTTGGTGATAGATGGAATGTTGCGGCCCTATACAGTGCTGGCATGGCTCACTACGAGCATTCCATCATTGGCCACATTCATTTATTGAATCTTTAATAACTAATATTTTTCCTTGAAATTATTTTGTTTTTTATATCTTTTATATATAGGCAATATATATTTTGAATTTAAAATTATTCTTTTTATTCAAAAAATAATGGGGACAGCCATAAAGTGGGGGCACTTTATGGCTGTTCCGGGGATATGTAGGAGACATCTAAATCCGGCTCTGATGTCATCAAAACGTGTTTTCTTCATGTTACCAGTTTACTCGTGTTGGTGTAATATATGGTTGTTACTTGCATGGCAACTACTGGATAAATGTGTACATATGTGAATACAATATGATCAAATTTGTGTTCTCATTTCTTCATCGGATGTTTATTCAGAATATTTTTTTGCTTCTTATTTGTCTTTTCCAAGTCTTTTGTGTACAGCTTCGATATGCTTAATTCCATGCCATTTTAGTAAAAATATGACAATATATTTTAAAGTAATTTTTAAATGTACGGTTGTGACTTGAATTTAAATAAAATACTTTTGAAAAATTTGAAAATTTACTTTAATTAAATCTTCTGGTGGGAAGAGGGAAATATATATTCTGTCTGCAAAATCTGTTTCTTTTCTGTCTTTCTTTATATGTATAAATAAAATTGAAGTGTCTGTCTGTTTCAAAATAAGTGGTTTTTAAGTTTATTTACACGATTTAAAAATACGATGAAATTTTTTGTGACCGTCTCTGTTTTTCAGGGAAAATATCTGGAACAGTTTATCCATTTTACGGAACTTTCATAAGAAGATGAAGGAGGTTGTGGAGCAAAATAAAATTGAAACGGAATAGGGATTTACGTGGAAAAAGCCACATATGCCGCGTGCGAGTACCGCAAAGATATTAAATTAAATCTAGCCGCTAGTCCCTCATAAAATATGTGAGCAGAGCTCAAGGAGGCAGCACACTGCTTCTTTTACTACACCTATGTATTATAGAAGTTTGCTGGCAAGTTGATCTGGATTTACAAACAACAAGTAAGAAGAAAGAGTCATGCCTCAAAATTTGCTGCCCCAATCTATAGGTTACTCATCCTGCCGATAAAAAAAGTCTAAAAAGAAGACAATGCTCATTCAATGGATTCAATCTCTAATCGGAATTGCAGTTAACGAGGTAGTCAGAAAAACTGCAAAAGAGGTAGGTATATATAGATATCCACTATTCTTGTATTCCGATATAGCTATCCGATATAACTAGTGGTCCACTGGCGGTTTCACTCGCATACCACCTATTACTCTTTTCGTATGCTACATTTAACAAATGATAGGTTATATAATTTATACATTCAATCATTTTTCATAAATTTGAGAAAGTGCAAGGCGATAAGGGCACCTCCGCATAGAGACTCGAGCCTAGACTAGTGGCCGTAAAGAGAGCGATGAATTATTTTAATTTTACATTTTTTCGAAAAATATACGACCAAATTACATGGTTTAAAAGACAAAGCTTATCTTCATAAAACTTTCTTGATGATGAAATAACTTTTGCTCGTAAATATCAATATCTTTATCAAATAAAAACGTTGAAAGATCTCCTTGCAGTTTTATATTATTTTTTGACATAAAATATCTTATTGCGACTTATTTATAAGGGATAGCTATGGAATGTCGCGGAATATATTTTGGAACTAATGAAATTGAAGGTTTTGTAGCACAATGTACTTACATATATTTAACTATTTGTGCAGCGAACGCGGTTAAAGTAATACGATGGCGTTCCTAATTGTTGTTATTTTATTATTTAAGGCTAACTAAGAATTAAAACGTAATCTTATATAGCCTGTAATATATACTATAGACTATAGACTTCTGAACAATGTAACTTTCATATAAAACAAAAATAAAGTAAATCGAACAAACCAGACCAGATCCAGAAATTTTAGCGCTTAGACAAACAAACAAACTCTTCCGCTTTATTATATTAGGATAGATAGACCAGAAACCCACATGTATCATTTGTTGATGGAGCATATATGGAGTGAACTGTTAAGGCCACAGTTGTAGGGGGTCGTATAACGTCTTTTAACGTGAGGATATGTAACAGTGTATTAGTAGAACCTCTATGAAATAATGTGTTTTTAACAATAAAATCCATAATGCTAATGGTAAGTAAAATCAAATAATTGTTAATGTTTGTGTGATAAGCTGTACATTGTGTTAATATTTTTATAGCCAACGAACAATAACTTTACTACAACGAATAAAAAAATAAAATGAAACATATCTGTATGCATACATTTTTATCATTCTGTTTATTTTAATATGGGAAAAATGATCATATATAAACAGAAACCTGATTGCATAAAAATTTTACTTGCAAACAAATCATATTTTTTAGAAAAAACTGCCTAATCCCTTAGAATTATTAGTTGGGGCCGACTATATTTAAATTTTAGAGGCCTCTTTAGGAAGATTTAATTGACAAAAGAATGGGTGAAAGCAATATTTCTAAATAAATATAACAATTTCTGAGATTTTTTCAATCAATCTGAAAAAAATATATTCTAAGTGGATCTTAGTCAGGCGTCCTAAAGGTTGTTTAAAATTGAGGCAATCTACGTTATATTATTCACCTTAAATAGTACGTATATTATTTACGATACTATTTCAAGATTCCTGATAAGCACCAGACCAATCCGATGGGCCAAGCATCCCCCCAAACACGATAATGTTTCCATAATTATATTGCAAGTGTCTGGGATAATGCTCATGAGAAGTACTCAGCACTCTGTGTCCTGAAAAATAAAATATGTAAAATTTAGGGACGTCTGACGGGAGTAAAGGCCCACGAAAAGGGTAAATAAAAAAAAAAACATTATTCTTAATAAAATATATATTTAAATACGAGCGTCTGTACTGGACGTAGGTGAGCAAGCAAATTTTTACCTTGAATTGGCGTTATTTCTGAAAAGGCCCCACTTTCATGTTAGTAAGTACGACTATATTAGACAAATAATTCTCAAAATTTCAGCTTTGCTAAAATGATTTAGGTCTAGGGGCTCTAGGATCTCAGACTATATAGGTTCAATGTAGTGAAGGGCGGAAGTTGACATCTGTGAAGGTTACCTACTAAGAAATTGTTTTAGTTAAAGGCTTAATTTATGTTTTAATATAAAAAATCTATTTTTATTTTATTTTATGCATGTGTTTAATAAGTACATTCAACATAAATAAAATATTATAATTACATACTCGTAATATTCGACAGTCTTCTTATGGCACAGTAACAATGTGAACCTTCCGCCATGGCAGTGCTGGTCAAAATCTCTACTAATAATTTTGCATAATGTTTAATAAACTATAATATGACTAGTGGGTGCGCGCGGCTTCGACCGCTTACTTGCACTCTTAGGGGTGAATTCTAAAAAAACCACGAAACATGTGTTCAATAAAATATTTTTA
>DWAO01003840.1:0-13564 GCA_018230605.1 Heliconius congener
GCGGCGGTAGTCACTTACCATCAGGTGACCCGAACGCTCGTTTGCCTTGTCTTTTATATAAAAAAAAAAGAAAAAAAAAAAGTAAACATTAGGGTCAAAACTGTCTGAGGCAAAGTGTGCTGTAGGTCCGTTTTTATACAAATGTCACTTTTACATACACAATAAAATAGCAATACGATAAAATGTTTTGAATAATGGACCTGTGAAGTTGAAGAATGATAGTAATATAAAAATAATATAAAGATAAACAATTAAATTTAAATTATATTTAGTCTCCCGGTCCTGGTTCTATCGAATTTTACATACGAAAACGTATAGTACGTTTTCGTTACCTACTATGTTATACTAGCGGCTAACTCGCAGCTTCACCCGATAATTCTTTTATTGTGCTACATTTGCAAACAGATTGATACATTCAGTCATGATCAACTTATTTTCATAATTCTGAGATAGAGTGGCCACATAGTGCTTGTAGCAATATCTGGCCGCTTGAGAGGATGTCTACAGCGGCAGCGGGCGCCCCCTGCGCGAGTCGAGCCTAGGCTTGCGGCCGTAACCAGCGTTGAATTATTTTTATTTTACTTATTCTCAAAAAGTATACGTCCACAAATTACATGTTATAAAAACCAAAGCTAAACTTTGACGTTTAAGGAAACAAACAAACTCTTTCGCTTTATTATATTAGCATAAATTTTGCCATATCATACATTGAAATATAAAAGCAAATATTTTTTTTTTCACTATCTAATAAGTGATATCATAGTATCTTTTTTCTGAATGTAATGTTTTAATATAATACATTTTAATATAATTGAAGTATAAAACACGTAAAAGCACGAAAAAAATATGTTTTGTTGTTGCATTGGAGACGGACAGCTTGACCTGTAATTACCAAGCACTTTATAGCACACTCACAAAAGTTTTATATCATTCAATCGAACTCTTAATTGAATAAGCGACGCAAAATTTACAACTATCATGTATTTATAATGTTCTAGATATCTCAGATATACTCGAGTCGTAAATATTACAGATATCAATATAATCATTATTTTGCAAATGGTTGAAATTCTTTTATATAAGTAATTATCTACAATAAACGTCAGTGTGTATGTGATCTTTTAATATATTTATAAATTTCTTATGGTTCATTGGCTTAATATGTTAGTACATCGTGATTTGAATAATGGACTTTTAAAGTGAACTTTGGTTTATTTTTGCATAATATGTGATTATTATATTTTAATAATATTTTTTTTATAATGTCACGCTATATCCCAAACACAGCAGAGTATGCAGAGGGAACCTAAAGCTGGGACACTCTGTTCCCTATTTTTCACCGAATTTTGGAGGCATTGGGTTACGAGTAAGTTGAATACACATCACACTTTGTGCCACTGCTGGCCTTTTTCTAGTTGTTTTGTAGTATAAATATTCTGTATAGAATTTGTATTAAATATTGGCGATGACCTGTAACATAGATTATTATTTATAAATTAAAAAAAACATCTTGTGAGACACGATAAATATTTTTTATTAACGATTAATTCAAAATTATACTTATTATAGAAAAAGGGGATAAAAAATGGTACTTTGTGTATAAAATTATAGTGTACAAGGCAAAGCGCTGGATCTCTAGTCCTGTCAATAAAAGTCCTGTGGGTATTTTAAGTTTATGATCACATCTGACAGTGAAGGAGTGTCAACGCATCAACGGGGGAACGTCCAACGTTTCTTATTTATGTCTCCTAATAAGACTATAAATATTGATTTTAATTACGCGTCGTTGCTCGCGAGACAGTCGCGTAAATGGTTGCGGATTGACGCGTATCGACGCCGGCCATTGGCCTTAATCCATAGCGAATGTTTATACGTCGACCACGATAATGTTTATAGGTTTTATAATAAGTCGTCCCTTTTTATGTTTGTTGAGAAATATACTGCTGAACCGTCCGTGTGTCACGATTTTTATGTATGAAAAAAATATAGTAATGTCATTTTAATATCTTAATAACACTTTATAGGTCGAGTTATAAATATGCTGTTTATTTTTTTTTCAGCATCACGCATTATCCCGTATGTAGTAGGTGAGCCCAATGATAGGACACTCCGCTCCCCACTTTCCGCTAAGAAAGCTTTCTGAATGCATTGCGCGTATAGTGGTGTAACTCAACATCGCGCTTTGCCTCGACACTAGAGCGAAGAAATGAAAATATTAAATATGTCAACTGCTCATGCATGAATCGAACTCACTACCTGTCGTGCTTACAGTCCCACTTTTGTACCAATGTGCTACGGCCGGCCTCTAAGAAAAATATATAATAATGTTATTTAAATCGCTTTAAAGGTCGAGTGACAGATATGACATACATACATTAAGATGTGAGAAACATATGTTTTAAAAAAAAACAGAATAAATGTAACTATTTTGTAATGATAATTTACTTATACGGCTACGTTGAATAACATTTGGGTATAAAAGTTAATTAACAAATGATAATCTATATAATTCATTTTTTTTATAATACATTCTTTACTTTGATCCACTTATAAAAGCAAATATAAATTTACAACTGTTATGCAAAAGATTACATAAGGACTAAATCTCCAGCCTAATTAGTTTAATTATGAAAATATACTTGAGACCGATCACATGATAAAAGATGGCTATAAAATATAATTGACAACTGGTAAGGTAGAGGGATTTAGATACTTTATTGTTTTAAGATAAACCTTTTTTAAAATGAATTAATTTATATTTCTGACCTGACAACTTTTTGTAAATTATCTATATATATATAGGGGCCGTATCTGCACAAGCGTGCGACTGTAAGTGTGAAAGTTCTGGGTTTGATCTCATTCGGAGAAATGAAATGTTTAACATTTTTTCAAAGTGCGGCGTTGAGTTCCGCTGCTCGACACGCTCCTCAATAATGCGGCGGCATCTCTTCATCCAAAAATATCTATATGTATGTTTTTATAGTTTAGAAGTATTGTAGCTGTTTCATGATATAAAAAAATGCCTGCACATTTTTTCGCAAAGCAAAATAGCTAGAGAACCTAGAGTCAAGACACTACGCTTTCCGCTTTCCATCTGAAAAAAAAAACTGTAAACGTGTGCTATTTGTAATGACAGAAAAATAAAATTCTCAATTCCATTACCACGATTACTCAAGCGCTGTAAAAGGACAAGATAACATCCAAATACGATTGAAATATTCGTTTTGAGGTTTTGTTTTGCAATGCATATTTCAACATAAACTGTCGCGTTTTTGTTATAATGAGCTAGAAAGGTTGCTTCTATGTTCTAAAAAGGCTGAATAGTTGATGAGTCGTCTCATATTTTAGTCTCATCTTGGATCGACAGCAGACATATAAATCAAAGCCTGTTCAAATAGAAGATGTTCGCTCGGCACGTCCTCGTAATTATTGTAAAAATCGATGTATCTACTAAACTTTTAAATGTGTTTTTTAAAACACGCTGTATCCCGCAAGATAGGCAGAGGGGGTCTAGTGTTCAGCGCTTCGCTTCTCACTTTCCATCGAATTCTAGACACATAGCGTGTTAAGTTGCGAAACTCAACGCCGCGCTTTGCCTAGAAGAAAGGAAAATATTAAATATTTAATTTCCTCGAGTGGGAATCGAATTCACACACGCTTGTGCCTCTGCGCCACGACTTCCATTACATTATTTTATTAATAAGCTTTAGCATTTATTAAGATTAAAACTCTACATTCGTGAAATATTTAAATGGAAGCCATCAATGAGTTTTTTATCTACGCTAAAAGGATATTTTTTTCAAAAGAACTAAATGGAAGACAGGATGCTGTTCCTAAGTTGGGAACTGATTAGCGAGGGCTGCGGATCTCTCAATGGCATGGAGCGCGGTCGCTCTTGGGTGCGTCATAAATTTCCATTGATTGGATTAATCTGATTTGGATGTCAATTTTGCAAGCAATGCGCAGGCACTTTATAAGAAAATACAATCGTGATCCCTCCCACTTTTATATTTTCTGTTTCGAATGCATAATAACGGATACATGTATGTACTGCATAACATTGCGTAGGGAACTATTACATACTTACGATATATACTTTAGATAAATATATTTTATTTTCAAGCAGTATTAGATAGGAATTTCGGGATATCATTTTTATCTTAATTTATTGTAGGTTCGTGAGGCAGATGCTGACTACAAAATACATACTTTTCAGCTACCTACAACTTGTGTATACGTACATCTTTTTAGCTTTTACATATTAAAATGTTAAAATAATTATGTTTAAATTGAAATAACCCACTATTCCATTATAAAGTATCCCGTACACAGCAGAGTAGGCAGAGGGAACCTAGTGTTAAGACACTCGGTTCCCCACTAGCTTCACCAGCGTGAAGCTGATTTCACTATTCCCTTATAAAGTAATAAATAATATACCCATATAAGATCAATTATTAAGTCGACTAACGCTCCAAAAGATTATTGGATACATGTAGATTTTAGGGAGTGAGTAGGAGTGTTTAAAAAAAAATTGAAAAAAAAAAGATACATGTAGATAGATACATATGAACATCGTGTCATAAACTTACATATTAACTGTACAACCAGTTTACTCTCCATAAGACATCCGACCTCACATATTTTGCAAAAAGTAGAAATTAAAACAGGAAGTCGTTTCTTGCCGTACCGCTCACATTTTCTATGTATATGCGGACCCGGACACTGAATCCAGCACCTCATCCCGACAAATAGCCGTTACTTGATTAATTAGTACTTTAATTATCATATTTTTTTCATATAATAATAATAAGTATGGTAAAAATATTCGAGCATAAAATGAAAGGATTATTTGACATCTTTATTATAATATGAATTAGGTCGATACATAATTCTGTTTATGCAATACAATTTCTTGCCGTTTTAATGGTAATTTCAATATGTCTCCCGCATAGAGTCGTGGCCCAGAGGCAGAAATTTGTGACTGTAACGCGATGGCTGTAGATTCGATGCCCACTCGAGAAAATGAATTATTATTTTTTAATACTTTCATTTGTTCGCTCTGGCACCGTGGCGAAAACCCGGAGTGAACTGGACCTCGAAAGATTCATTCGGTGGAAAGTGGGTTAATACTAGATTCCCTCTGCGGTCCCTGTTATCTGCGGGATACGCAGAATTTTATTTATAGTAATATTATCTCTATGCTCATAAAAACGGTACGATTATTGATAATACATTTCCAAAGTGCGTCTATCCCCACCTTAGAGGCCGGCAACGCACCTGTAGCTCCTCTACACGGGTTTGTGTGCGGCGGTGGTCACTTACCATCAGGTGACCCGCACGCTCGTCGTTCTTGTCCTTTCCATGAAAAAAACCTGTGTCTGAGCTCCTCAACTCATGTTAAAATATTTTCTGGGGTGCCCTCCCAAGCACATAGTGGTTTACTACTGTCCTTAACTTACCATCACTCCTGGCTCACTCCGAATCCACAACCATTGTCGTACACTTTCCGTTATAAGTGACAAAAAAGTAAAAAAATGCATTGATTTTATTAGTAAATAGAAATTCGGATTATGATATTTTGTTGAATCAGATGATTCAATACATTATTTTGTAACCTTACGTTCCTTATAATACAATCAGTATTTCCGTGACCGTCAGATATTACGATTTTTCTACACCACCACCACCACGGCAAATGGTGATGGTGGTGTTGCGAGAGGCATGTTTACGCTAAAAAAATCAAAACGGAATCAATGAAACAGCAATCATAAACACTGGTTACAGTTTTTAGCGGTTTGGTTTGTATTTTTGACATTCTCGGAGAAAAAATGTTTAATTTAACTTATTTCTGCTCGTTTCATATTTTATTTTTTGCTCGTTAATCATCTAATAAGAACATTTATCATACCTAAGTATTGACGCTTGGGAAATAAGGGTTTGGTATCATTCATTTATTGGATAATTAATAATTCTTCACAATAATTACATAAAAGTGAAGTTGAAAGTAAATCGTTTCTGTAAGTTTTACATCTAATATTAAATTATGTTAAAACGGAATTTGAGATTTATCAGAAATTGAGCAAATGTATGATTGAAATATGCAATCTCTGAGTTTATACCATGTTAACGCAGTTAGCCGCGTTATAATATATTCCATTGTAAAATTTATAGACGTAGTTCGAACGGGTACGTATAACCACAAACGAGTGTATTTCCCACGTCAATTTTGATTAGGATATTATAGTGAAAGATGACATTCGAGTATATACTAATTTAGCTTTGCAAAGTGTTTGTGAGTCGACGCGCTATCTTCTAATAGATTTGCTATCGCATTCACTCGAGAGGTAATTCCTTCTTATATATCCTGGCAGGAGAGTCCATTTTTCAAGTGGTAATCATGCAACACTGGACTCATAGTGCTCGGTAAACAAATCTTCGACATTATATCTATTCGCCTTAACTTTCTATATTCAAAGAAACATTGTCAAGAGAAATGTACGATTATTGTAGCGCTTTCTTATGGATTGTGTTACGATAATATATAACTCGTGGATACGCTAAGGAGGGCTTCACTATCTGTGATTTCATGTGGTTTATCAATTTGAACGGCTCCATAGACATACTTGTTTACCCACGGAGTATGTTTGCAATGTTTTACGAGATAGATTGTGTTTTCGTCTTTGTTAAATCACAGGTGTATTGAAATTATTCATTACTTTAAGATATACATATCAGATTCAATACAAGGCAGTTTTAACGTTAAATATGTGGTCTATCCTTGAGATCCATGAGAAAATTTAAAAAATCGTCGGTTCTCACTGCTTCCAAACCAAATATTTAAGTTCAGACGGCCATAAATATTTGCAATCATATAGTCGGTCATCTTTCTTTGTTATCATATTGAAAGGACGACATTCCATCCACGTAATTATGCAAAAAGCTGGACCGTGGCCGAGGCGGCCCTCCTTTGACAACTGCATCATTATAGTTGACATAAACTAAGATTTATACGATTGATTTATTAGAAGGTAAATATGAAATATTCCATTCACCTTGATATTAATGTAATCATTACAATCATAAATCGTATATTAATAAGAATATCTGTTTTAATTTACGTACAATTTACAACGACTATGTGCCACTTAAATGTCATAGGTACTGTGATTTAAACCTGCATCTCAAACATAGCTTCTCTTTAATTAGGTTTGTTAGTACTACTTTTATAATAGCATGGACTAGTCTTTGAAATTGTTAAATAAATTTGTAGGTATATCAAGATATATAATTTTGTTCATAATTAACTTTTAATATTAAAATATATCTAATTATATGATCTCTTTTAGTGATAAGGCCTCCTTTTCACATTTTTTTTGTATGAACTACTTTTTAATTGTGTAATTTTGGAGTGTGATTTTTTTATGTTATGTGTATATTATTGTTGTTAAATAAAATAAACTTTCACTTCTATGTAACTTATAATTTGAATTCAATGTTTTCTATTAAATACAATTTTATACATTATAAATTACTCATAAATATAGTAAATTTATATGTCGAAAAAACAAACGCGTAATTCGGGGAACAGTGGTTAAATTAGCTCGCGATGCGGGCATCTTTATAGTCGTTAAATTGGCAAAAAGCGCGACAAGCCTCAACTGACACCGATCGCGGAGGCATCAGCGAAACAGGTGTTATCATAAACATACATTTTGAAATAAAAACAAAATGATTTTCATGAGTGGCGGTAGGCGCGAACTGTCGCTCGCGTCGCCGACACAATGGCGATTTCTTAGTTTTTTTGTTTTCCTCTCGCCATAAAGGCCGACGATATTAAATTTAGTAAGCGGAGAGGTGTCCGAAATCTCACGCAGACGTGCGATCCGCCACACATATTTCCATCCGCACAAAAAGCGGAACTATAGCCATAAATATGTCCAAATAAACATTAGTCTCCAATAGTCCGAGGGACAACATACCCGAAGCCTTTCTGTATGTATGTACATATATATTCAGCTAACTTACTCAAATAAATGCAAGATTCATTTCTTATATCACATATTATATGTGTAACAATGTATGGGTATTAACGGAAATAGAAAATTGAAACAGCGAGTCTAATTTTATATTGTCGATTGTTTTTGTAAAAGTTTTTTTTTATTAATTGAATATAAGAAAATCTAATTTATACCTAGATGCGCACAATAAACTAATATTGTTGAAAAATTTTATGCCGCAAAAATGTATTGATAAAATTTAACTGCATATGGATATACAAAATGTAATTGTTTTTAAGGGCATATATTTAAGTAAATACAAAAAAATTATAATTTAATTTTAATATATGCGTTATAATAAAAAAATTACACTACAAAATCAACAATATGTACTTAAATTAATGCCTCAAAAATAATATCACATCTGCAGAAACTTAGAAATAATAAGTTACTTTAAACGTAACAAAACAATATTATTGGAGTGTAAGCCAGTGTTTCATTGTCCGCACTCCGCGCTCCGCTAACAAGAGCGCGCTAACGGAGCGCATGCGCGCCGCGACGAGATGACAGTCGCGCTGCGCAGGCGATGATAATATGTGTACATATGTAACATTAAACTGCAAAAATAAACAACACTTTCACACTACATGGGTTCAAGAACAAGTTTTTCCATAACACAAAAGACGACACTGAATAGTTATAGCTGCTTCGCGTCCTCGCCGCATAATCCAATAAAACAATTCGCGGAATGTCGGTACGGTCAGAGCAACATCTTTTGTCTATGGGCGGTTGGTCCAAATATACATTTATTTTAATAATATTATTACTTGTGCTTTTGAAAATTAATATTTATTAATATGCAACCTCGATTAGCATACAATTTCAATATTTATATAAATTCGTTCCAATTTTGTGAATATTACTTTTATTATATTGTGGTAAAATTAATCCATTTAATAACATAAAATTTGTAAAGATTGTTGACGATTATGGTTTGATTGTGCTAATGTGATTATATATTAATAAATATATCAATAATATATAAGAATTTATATATTAATTAAGTTTAAAATTTAGCTCTAATTGTTTCAATTCATTAATTTATCTAGGAAAGCTCTATAGTACCTGCCTATATTGTATTTGATGGACCTACGTAAGCGAAGCCGCAAGTAAAAACTAGTATATGTAAATTACGTGAATCATAAAATCTATCAATAAAGGTGTCATCTGAAACGCGTAAATTTATTATTTTGAAGTCAACGTATAATATACTTACTTCCTACCTTTAATCATAGATCGGCAAACGTTTAAATAACAAATGCAACAACATCTGCTGGCTGTACAGATAAAATTGGCGACTGAATCTCAAAATATATGAATTTGATTCAATGGAAGGGCAAGCGGCTTCTCTTTCAGTGATTGCGAAGGGCTGCCACCGGGGCATTCGCTCGCCACATTTCTTTGTTTTTAATATTATATATGGCCTTATTATGCGCGGGTTGCCAAAATATTCCGTCATATTTTTCTTTTGAAACTCATGAATAGATGAATATTGATGATAGTATATTTCGTTGGACTATCGTAATTTTGAACGTAAACAAAAGGCAGTAAAAGATAAAAGTCAGAAACTTATTTTATAAATGTTTCAAATTAATATTAAATAATAATATATATTTTTTTTCATTTAGCTTTCTATATTTATCAACATTATGTATAAATAATAAATCACTTATTTGAAAAATCAATATTTTATCAACTTATTTCATATTCTAAGAAGATAAACATGTTCTTTGAAATAGGAAACATTTATTATTTACCAGATTTTTTCGTTATACCATATCCTTCCATCAAATTAAGATACTTACCTGACATTTTTTTGATATTTTATGGTCATAAATTTATAAAAGTTTTAAAATGTGAGTCATCATCAGAATCATCAGTGGGCACTAAAGTGCGACTGTAAACGCATGTAGGTTGTAGGTTCGATTCCCACGTGAGTAATTGGAATATTTAATATTTTATTTCCCTCGCTCTGGTAACAGGTGAAGCAAAATGGATCTGAATTCTGCCACTCAACACACAATACCACTAGAATTTGAGGGAAGTGGGGGTGGGTTTTAACAGGAATAAATTGTTGACACTAGGTTCCTAAGTTCCCTTTGCCTACCCTGCCATATAAGTACGTGTACGCGTGAAGCTAAAAAAAAAAGGAAAAAGTTTAAAATATTTTATTGCTATGGAATACCGATTCTCAATCTATCAGTAATTAAATCAATGGCAATATCATTACGAGCACAGTAAAATTTTATTTATATACGAGAGAAGTTCCCTTTAATTTTTTGCAGTTATTTTTTAATTTATCTAAAAATTGTAATAAGTATGTAGACAGGTAAATGAACTGCAGAGCATCAAAAGCATAGCCCTGAGGCATTATGCAAGCGGTCGCTAACACGTGTTCTCTGTAGTCGGCTCCCGCGCTACTCACGACACCTTCCTTCGCCTTCTCCATAATTGCCCCAATGTTATACTCGATTGCACCAGAACACTCCATTTCCATACTTATTTTAGCATCTACGTGAGAAAATTTGGGTACAGTATATTAACTGCATGTTGACACTTTAACTATATCTTACTCGGAGCTCAGTGTTTATGAGACGTTTGAGCTTATTATTATTTCTAAATGTTGGTTTGTTAAATATTTTTCAAATAAAAATCGTTTTCTGTGTATTAGTATTCTCCTGCGCTTCCACTGTTCGATATGAAACGCTTAATTATGTTAATTCACTGAATAAATACTAAGTTACGACGCAAATCGATTAATGAACTCCAACTTTTTAAAGGTTTTGTTAAAAAAAGTCTACCGGCGTACTAAGGACAATATATACACTAGATACAACGAAAGTAGATGGAATGTCAATATCTGTATGCAAAACATAATTTAATTGCATCTAAGCGTTTTTTCTAACATAATAAAAACTGTTAAATAGCTTAGATTTTTTTAGCTTTAGGCATCGACTACATAATTTACCAACTTAGGTATACCTGCGGATACGTGTCAAGGGACTATGTTGTCGTTGTCAATTTAAAGATTATTTGACATTAAATTATAGTATAGTATTTGTTGTGTTTCTTCTCTTCTGAATCTGAAATTGAAAATAATTTAAATATCATTCTTCGGATAACCCACAGCAGACTGTCATTGTGACAGTGCTGGTGCACTATTGATAGCCTCACACTTTGTATCTTATTTTATATTTTTAATCGTTTATTGACATGTGATAAATATTGTATTAAGTTTTTTAATCATTATTATCTTCTTATATGAATTTCATAAATAGATATAGATTATACAGTGTATGTGTATGTATTGATAAGTCTTTTAAAATTAACTTAAAAATTGTTTGTGCTCTTCGATATAGAGTATTAATATGCATGTTCTAAACTTTGAAAGTAATTTGTGAAGTTTACAGTAATACATTATTTATTGTATTATACATATTTAATTATTGTATCGCTGCTTAACTAACGTACAAAGGTGTGAACAGTCATCACTTTATTCACGTTCATTAATTAACGTGTACGCAGTTCACGTACTGCGCCGTCTTGTCACATGTGAGCTGCCACCAACAGTGGCGATCTCTCAACGAATTCCAATCAGAAAGAGCGAAAAAGACACGAGCCAAGCATGCGTCGGTAAAAAGTAGCGGAACCAGAGCGACGCTGCGGGAGGCTGCGCACGGGCAATAGTGAGCGCGCCGCCCGCTGGCCGCCGTGCTCGGTACTCGGGGCCTCTTGCAATGTGTCTAAATTTTAATGACCGGACACTCGCTCCATACAGTCATTGAGAAAAATCGTCAATTTCTTGGGTCATTTTGGGCTGGTAGTGATGTAAGTCGAATGTAAAACAAATGGTGCGAATTTCAAATGTAGTGTAAAATTATTAATTTCTTAAAAAAAAACATAATATTCAACTAATTATCTGAAACAATGAGAATGAACAAATTAGTAAAATATTTTAAACTACAAGCTATGTGAAGTATCGAACAGAGTAAACGCTTTATTTCTAAGTATCGTTAAAGCGAATTTGAGGAACCCGCGAAGAGACGAGGCGCGCGACGCGACTCGCAAAAACGTAGCCGTCTGGTGCTCCGGCGCACAGCCGCACAGTGCCCGTGCGCGTGTGTGCCACACGCCGCCGCAGCGCAGGGCAGCGCCGTCACACCGCCTCTTCTGCATGCCAAGCGGCCGCTCTCGGTGAAAACCCATCGATATGCTAATTGTTTTACAATACCCGCGTATTTTGCCAAATGTACTGAAGTAATATTTAATGAATTAACGATCGAGTGGAAGGCGGAGAGCAGACCGGCATGGCAATCGCAAGCCTCGACGCATGCGCACGCCAGCACAATACGAATGACGCGCCGTAACGGCTCGGTCCGATTATTTCTGTTCATTTCACGACTGTTTAATAGCAATGTTAAACTTGGCGAAAGCAAACACACCCGCCCTGTTTATCGAATATTTTACGATCTTCACCCGATTAATTTTAAAATGCTAAGCTTTGTGGAAGCGGCCGAAAGATTGTTTGATTCTAAAATCTATTTCGTTATAGCAGATATTTATATTACAGTTACTCATTTACAAATAATTTAGAATTGAATAAATATCCTCCCACCTGAACATCTGGTCCGAGGTCTGCTGGTTCATTAGTGTTCACTCAACAGATGCTCATATCTTATTTTATTAAGTACTTAGGTATTACTTTTTAACATAACAAATATTATTGTTTTAGGAAATCTACTATAGTTCTGTATTTTTCACAAAGCAATTCATAGAAACAAGTGTGTAACTGTCCCGTGATGGTTGTGGGTTCGATTTGAATTAAAATAAATATTTCAGCTTCACGCTGTATCTCGCACACAGCAATCATTTGAATGATATATTAATATTTTCATTTCGTCGTCAAGGAAAAAGCGCGGCGTTGAGTTCTTAAACTCAACAAGCAATGCCTCGAAAATTCGGTGAAAATTGGAGTGTCTTAACACTAGGTTTAGTCTGGCAACACAGCTATTTGCGGGTAAGAGCGTGCAATACATAGAAGTATGTTACGGTTAAAGTTAATAAATTAAATTATTATCAGTGTTGTGTGTTGTATTCTAATATTATGTCTCTAAGTAGGGATAGAATATAATTAAGTTTACGAAACTAATGCACTTTTTGTGTCACTACACATCGCTTCGCTTCCGTTCAGGTGACGACTTGATAATATCTGAATAGTTTCAACATAATTTGTCGCTATTCTTGTATTTTTAGATATATTTCGATCTGCAGCTGTTTTGACACGATATTAATTTCACCTATGATAGTGATAATAAAACAGTTTTGTGATACATCATGTAAATAAACTAATATATCTAAGAATGACACATTCAAATAACATTCATTTTTTGTTATCATAAAAAATTGTAATATTCATAAAATTTCTAAAATGCGATGTGAAGTGAATAAATAAAGTATAACTTTTTATTTATAGATGCTGACCAACTTGGACATCAAATCTAAGAGCT
>DWAO01003841.1:0-13562 GCA_018230605.1 Heliconius congener
GGAAGGCAACGCACCTGCAGCTCCTGAGGTGTTGCACGGGGTCGTGGGCGGCGGTAATCGCTTACTATCAGGTGACCCGAACGCTCGTTTGCCTTATCTTTTCCATAAATATATATATATAATAAGAACGTTTCGCGTATAACACTTTATAGAAAGTTTAACTTTATTTATAGGTAACAAATATATAATATCGGTTATATATATTTTTTATTTAACAAATGCAGTCGTAGTGCTTTATTAAATTATATAGAATATATAGAATAGCTATATTATACGTATATAGTTATATTGAAAGTATCCTATGTATACCGTTAGAGGGCGACACTTCTCAGAACCTTACATCGGTCTTCATTACCTATAAGCAGGCTTATCTCCAGATCCACTACAAAAAATATATTCGCTCCCACAGTACACGTTTCTGCTCGGCAACGTATGGTTACATTCTTGTTACGCTCTTATAGACTTTATAATATTACTAGTGGCCCCCGCGCGGCTTCATCCGTTTCTTCTTCATTTAATATTGTTTAAGTGTATGAGAGAAAATTGGTTGCTTATTTTAGTATAATTGTTACACTTATTAGTTGTAATTTACTTTACTCGCAAATAATGTCGTATTTTGTAACAGAAAAATATTTCTTATTTCATATCTATACACCCAGTTTTTTCCGCTGTCTCCTTTATTGGACAGTGAAAGTTTCATAAAAATCGGTTCATTGTTCCGGAAATTAACCCGAACAAACAGAAAGACAGGCAGATAGATGTAAAATTTTAAAAAAATGTAAAAGTTTCGTGAAATAATATAACTATACTTGAAAGAAACATGGTATTGAAACCATAGACAGACACTTTCATTTTATTTATATATGTATAGAGTAAAATTGCCCTCCATACTGAACATATTTTGCTAAAACGGCATTTTATTAATTCTTATAATTTAGCTGGGCTATTATAGTTCTTCATCATATACATTTGAGGCGCTGGCCTCTGCGCAGGAGCACAAACTGTAAATGCGACTGGTTGTGGGTTCGATCCCCATTCGGGGAGATTAAATATTTATTTAAAATTATGTTTCTATTTCTTCGGTCTGGTGTCGAGGCGAAGGACGGCGTTAAGTTCCTCTACTCAACACGTAATGCCTACAGAATTCGGCGGAACGTGGGGAACGGAGTCTTTAAAGCTCGTTTCCTCTACCCTACCCTGCTCTGTGCGGAATAGAAAGAAGCCTTTAATTTTTTCGGCCTTATCTTATAGTTTAGCTGGACTGTTATGATTATTCACAAGATGTTCCAGATATTTTTTTATATGTCAATAGAAAATGGCTATCATGCTCAATATTTTTTGCTAAGGCGCCATTTTATTACTTCTTATAGTTTAGCTGGACTGTTGTAGTTGTTCATCAGAGGTTCTAGATCTTTTTATGTCAATGGAAAAACCTCATCACGCTCAACGACTTTTGTGAAGGCATTTGATTATTTCCTATAATTTTGCTGTCCAGCTAAACTATAGGAAATAATATATAAGTTAAACTTTCAGGTCTATTACTAATACCATATTATAATTTTCTTAACAAAAGTTGTTTAACGTGATAGATATTTTCCATTGATATATAAAAATTTTGTAGCCATACAAGTCCAACTAAAAATATAAGAAATAATGAATTGCAACTTTAGTAAATAATGTTCAGCGTTATACGCATTTACCATTGACACAAAAATTTACTTTTGATATTGACTTTAACTTTGAACTAAAATTAACTAAAAACAGGTAAAATAGCGCCTTAACAAAAAATATTCGTTATAGCGGGGAGTTTTAATTGACAAACGAAATTATTGAACATTTAGGCCATCGTGGTACAGTGGAACAGCATTTCACTCTCACTGTAATACTTGTCTCTACTCTACGTTCTCTTTATTTACTTGCTTCAACTTTTAAACACAGTAAGCAGTAAACGAAAACCGCATGGCAAGGGAAATAAAGTCCACGCATACAAAATTTCTGATGACCGATAGTCAATCAATAATATATAAAACTTCCTCTATTCTCCAAATTCTAAATGATCTCAGAACAGTACGTGTAATGCTATATCACTAAATACATAAGATATATGTAAGCTATTAGTTAGGAATTTTGTTTAAACAACAATCTATGTAAATATGCAAATAGCTAAATAGCCTTTCATAAGCGGGGCAGCCAACTAGTCAATAACTCGAGAAAGGGACGAGCGTGTGAACAGGGTCAAACGTGCTATTGTCACGTCTCGCTCTTTACTCCTCTATTCCGCGACATATGTAACTTATACATTTGTGCTGTTTCCATACACACATAGGTATGGGCAAGATCAAGGCCCTGTTCACCGCTTCCGTCTCGTATGTGCGGAATTCGATGTGTTAAAACGGCTCTGCTGTTTTGCGGATCTATAGCCGCATTATTGCAATTTCGCAGCAGCTTTCCACTTAACTATTTAATTAGTGTGAACGTAAAGGTACTTCAACGCGCTTACTAGTGCCATTTACCAAGATTTTCCTCGAGATATAAATAAAAAATACATTAATTGTAAAAGTAGAATTGATTTTGTGTATTTCAAATCGAAATGAAATATCGATTGATTGCTCGTGACTGATGCTTATTTTATAATATAATATGCAAGAGAAAGTATGATGAGACGTGTACGCATAAATTTAATAACAGTAATAGATGTATTGAATTACGGAGACAGCATCCGCGGAGTGCAGGGCCAATCGGCGCGGGCGCACGGGTACCGTTAGCGGCCGGAGCTCGCCGCATGCCGAGACGCGACGTTGGCGACACGATCAGACCACTTTAGTCTGGAGATTATCTTCTTATAACTTTAGATAATATTAAACTACTGATTGTACCGAACTCGGAAAGTCTATTTAAAACCGGATGGTTGTAATAGTCTTAAGCTTCAAAACCAGCTTATAACTTAATTGAACAAATCAATTTAAATGTCCAATTACGTGTGAATATGACGACAATTAACGATATTGTTTTTTGTAAATTAAAATATATATATATATATATATATATATATATATATATATATATATATATATATTTATTCTAGCTATATCTATTCTGACTAATATATTTCGTATACGAATAATTGATTTTAGGCGCAGACTATCACATATGTTGTCCTAGAAATTTAACCTCGCAAACCATTTCTTGGCAATCTATTGCAAGTAATGCTTAAGTGTTTCACGTACGCGTGCAGAATACCTACATCGATACAGCTGAAAAGGTGTTCCGTTAGAGAGAGCATCACTGTGACCTCGAATGTTGCACCTATAGGTATCTCATCTGAAGTCTAACTTGTATCTTTGTTCGATACATAACCTTGCTTAAACGCTAAAAAAAATTAACATCCAGCAATTATGTGGAGCCACAAAACTGTTTACAAGTACGAAAATTATATTATATCTGAAACTTGTAGAGAGTATGTTTTGTGTCACATGTAAGTTACGTTTTCTCTTTTGAAAATCAAAATGTATGTCAGAGTAAAGACTGAATAATATTTCTTTGATTATATTTAACATAATTTTTAACAAAAACTGAGTTGAATTTTAACTGTATCCCATAGTCAGAACCTAACCAAACTTTCACTAAAATATCCTTAAAGTGTATCCAATAAAAAATAATAATATATTATAAAATTCGTCCATTTGTCGCACACATATCTAACGCAAATTTAAGTGTATGTAATTTTCTCATAGATACCATTGTCAGAAATGGATCATGCGACCACACGGGAAGCACAAACTTTCAAATAAAAGAATCATCCAAATCGGTTAACTGAGTCAAAAGTTCTGAGGTAACAAAGATTAAGAAAAGAAAAAAAAATACAATCGAATTGATAATCTCCTTTTCTTACAGAAATCGATTAAAAAATGAACTTCTGTAACCAATATAACTAGCGACATTAGTAACTGATCATAAATCAAAGAAAATAAAATAAATAAATCAGCTTCATCATTCGCTGTATGCACACGGCAGGGAGAAGGACCTAGTATTAAGACACTCCGTTCTCCACTTTCTGCCGGATTCTGGAGATATTGCGTGTTGAGTAGCAGAACTCAACGCCGCGCTTTGCCTCGTCACCAGAGCGAAGAAATAGAAATATAAATTTAAGTAAATATTTCATCTCCTCGAGTGGGGATCGAACACACAACCAGTCGATTTTACAGTCACACTTTGTGCCTCTGCGCAACGACTGGCCTCTATATCAAAGTATTATACGAAAATACTATTTTACGTACAAGTATAATATATACCTACTACGTCTGTGTACAAATATCCACAATTATCCTCTTTTATATGAACATATATAATTTGACCTACTCAATATTACTTTCTAATAAGACATTTAGTGTTAACACTTGCCTACACCCGGAATTGCAATTCGTTGTGGTTGTTTACTTGCTTATCGAAACGATCACGACAGGTAATAAAATAATAAAATAAAATTCGAGATATCAAAGGCAAGGAAAACAAGTGCACTTTAAAGAGCACGCAAACAAAACGTTTATTGTTGAACTGCAACTGGAATAATTATTTCAAAATCACATAAAATGTTTCGATTAAACTCTACAGCTAATCTACACCGTTTTTATTGTATGCGAAAATTATTTATGAAAGCATTCAAATTTGTTAAAATTTAAAACAATAGTACTTATGTACTAATTGTAATATAACATAACTATGTGTAATGAACGTATGTAAATATGATTTTTATGTGCAAGGACTAATAAAAACAATATAAAGCATAATCTTTTCATATTAAAATAATATATAAATGGTTTTTAAAGTAGTTATCTGAAATTCATTTTAAAACTCTAACACAGAAGATTCTCCGACCAACTATATTTTTCTTAAATTGTGACACCAATTGGTTTCTGTTGGTTACACAACTTGAGTGGATACTCTGACTCTATAAAGATTTAATTCGAATGCAATTTGGCACTGATCTCAACAGCAATACTAGAATTATGCAATAAGTAAGTAAATGTTTATCTATAAATTGAACCATACCTTTACTGTTTACAGTTACGGTGTTTTAATTTAAACTCTTAATAATTTAATATCAGTACCTTTATTAATGTTTATTACTTTGGTTATTTTTAGTTCGAGCACCGTTACTTTTTTTCAAAAAACAATTCAAAAACGATAACGATTGTACTGGCACACTTTCACAATTATGGAAAACATACACTTAAATTAACAAGAAAACTACCGTTCAAAAATCGACCCATTTGCTTTGACTTTACCGAAATGTAATTTTGTATTATATTACTTCAAATTCTTTTGTATTAATACCATATAATACCATATTAACTTTGATATTAAGTTGTAAAGAAGGAGATGAGTGGATTAAAATTAAAGCAAAAAAATACGTACATTAGAGAAGGTTTCTCATCATTTTTAAATATACTAATTACCACACAAATAAATACCGCACAGATATAAAATAACACTTAATTATTTAAAATCATTTATCAACAGAAATATAGTGGCCAAAATAGAGAAAGTTAATTGGTTTAAAATTGATGTTCTTTAATTGACAATAATGATTCAATTTTATAGAAGAGCACTGGTCGTATTGTATAAGAACGACCTAAATAAGTAAAATGGTATTCCACAATAAGCTAATTGATCTATTGATCTACTTATTCGCCTCTACGATGTGAGTGTTTGATATATTAACCAGTTTTAATAAATTGCAATCAACCTTTAAATTGAAGAGCCAGTAAATGTTGATAACAAACCGTATACTTACGTCGTCCTATTTCAGCATAGACACATTTTATTATATAGAAAATAAAAAATCATAATATCTTAGTTTATCGACTGCTATTGATATTGTCTCTGCCGTTATTCCCAAATCAAAAGTCATAAATAGTTACACTATACGTTTAAATTCAATACTATACTGTCACGAGCAATCTACCGCGATAGTTAAAATTCAATTAAAAAGTTAAAACAATAAATAATATATATAATCAATAATCATTTATTAATCATAATTTAGTCGTATTTTATGAGTATGATGGACATTCATACTCAATGTTAAGTAGTCGGTTATTTCTAATCATACATTATGACTATAAACTATTTGTAATGTATTTGTAAGTTATCTTTTTAGTACATTGAAGCTCGACATTTTCGTATATAAATCTTCAAATAAATGAATATACAAATATGTTTAATAACCTTCATAAACGCTTTTGAAGATGTTTTTTATTAGCATTTTAAAGTAATTATAACAAGATTACTTGTCTTTATTAGAGCGTCAGCAGTGCAACTAACGCTATTATGGCTCAACAACGTTTAAGTGAATCAACTTCGCTTATGACATAAGGCTTTATCTCTTCATGCTTCAAATATTATAAACTTGTTACAGGTAATTACTGCAGTTCACTTGCAGGTAAGGGATCTATTGGTCAATATGAATTAATTACGTATAAGATCCTTAAAATAATTTAAGTTTCATTTCAAGATCCACCTGTAAACGATGTTTTTATCATTTTTATCTAGAGAACTGAATCGGGAACATTTAATTTTTTTAGACATAATGTACAAAGTTCGCAAGGCTTAATTAAGATGAGTTTTGCATTTGTGTAAATGATTATAAAACTAGAGCCAGTAGAAAACTTTTAAAAATAAAATTTATTAGAAATGAATATTGTTTACAGAACATATAAAATTATATCAATACTTCAAATTTTTTCAATTCTTCAATGACTCATTGCATCCTCATAATTATTACTCTTGTCTGATATGTCGTTCAAGTTAATAATTAATATTTTTACATTAAATTATCGTGAATGTAGAATTGTGTCTACGATTTTTTTTGTTTTTCTACATAACGCTGCTTTCAGACCAATTGTTTTAAAGCATTTTGAATATTAGGTCAAGCGAGTGACGTTTCACCCACACTATTTAGTATATATGAACACTCACACAAATTCAGAGCTCAGCTTATACCTCGCGAACTGTACTTAGTATTTATCTTACTTTGAAGGGAACCAATCTATTTAATGTAACATCTCGGTAACGTTATTGTTTGAAGTGAACACCTTGCGAGTGCAAAGCTCTCGCTATCAGCATAGTTCGTACGTACTGCGTTCGTGTGCAATGTCTATACGTGTCAGCGAGTTTACATAATGGGTTGTACAAGCCGATGCATTTTCAGGGTGAGCGGCGAGGACGAGCGCGGGGGTGAAGTTGGCCGTTACCACCCGCTCTCGCTGCATTGTTACGTTAGTTTGCTTGAAAAACAGAAGTTTTCCATGTGTGTCACCATTACGAATAAAATATTCTTTTTTCTTTCTTTATAGTCGTCGTTCCTGGATAACTCTGGTAAAAGTGTTATCAATACTTAGACCAACCAACTTTGTCAACAATGTGAAAATTATGGAATTTTATAACGTTTTTGAACTATTAGGTATATATTAATTAGAATATATAGTAACAAGTTGTAACTGATTCTTTTACATTCTTGAATGCGATAAACCTTTAATACAGCATACTACAATATTTATTATTATTACAATTATTAAACATTATGTAATAAAACATTGATTATATAATAAAAGTAAATTAGGTTGTTTTAATACAACATTTTTCAGTTCCTTACTGAGTTAGACTTACAGCCGTGATTACTTTGCGTATGAATCTGAAATTCGACATGAGTGTAAGGAAGCCCCGAGAGATGAATTCCCAGAGATCCTAAGGGAACGAAAGCAAACAAAATTTTATTTTTTTGCTGTTAAAACTGCGGAAGGTACTATCTCAAAAACCTCCAGGAACAAGTCAATGCAAACGAAATTGCAGACCACAATTAGTTGTATAATAAAAATGATGAACTTTTACATGCAATTTCATTGAAATCCCAATTGCTATTATCATAGAATTGAGGTTTCGATTTGGAGCAGTTCCAAAATATAAATTTGACGATTAAAAATATATTCACTTCTTTCTCCACAAACTTAAACCCTCTTGGTGAAAGGATTGTGGGCAATAACATCTCAGGTTTTATCAGTTGTTCAAGAGTGATAAAAGGTCTTTTTTATGTTTCTGAGTGTCAATTTTATGTATACTTATTTAACTCGAACCCGCGCCTCTTGGAAACCGCTCTTATTGAGCTACGCCGAAATTTTATACGCTTGTTACAATTTATTTATGTTGTTAGCATCTCTGTAGGGAGATTTTTACAAATTTCCGCTTATCAGAGACAATTACTAAAAATTATGGTTTGGCGAGAGAGAATGGTATTTGTTAAATATTTTTAACATTTTAAGGTGTAATTCCACACTTAGAAAAGTAAAATACTTATTTAGAAAACGTATAAAATTTTGAACGTAGCGGGACTTGAACCCGCGCCTCCTGAAAACCGACCAGGCGCTCTGACCACTAAGCCGTAAGTGGGAACGGTTTCCGGGAGGCGCGGGTGCGAGTCCCGCTACATTAACATTTTTATACGTTTTCTAAATAAGAGTTTAACTTGCTTGGTGTTTTTTTTTCTATTATAAATGTGTTTTGTGTATCGTCATCTAATGCCACAATTTGTATTACTAGGCTGGGGCAATTTAAATAATAAAAAAATATCTAAGCATCCAGATATTAGGTGGAATTCGTAAAGCATATATTTTTAAAATTGAATGCTGCTCTTAACATCGATAAGAAACGTAAACACGTTTTCGCCGCAGAAGGAAAGGTTAATTTCTAATCACTGCACTGGTTCGAGTTTATAAATGAATATTTTCAATTGCAAGTAGTGATTATTTCTAAGGTGAAAATATACTTTCTTGAACTAAACTCTGCCCACAACTAACTGTAAATTTTACCTATATATCATTTAATTCAATAAGGGGGATGCGTGAATGATGCTTTTCATTTCTAATCGGAGTATGATAATAAAGATAGTATCGTCACTAAACAATCAAGTGATGACTCTAAAAATATAATATTCACTAGCCATTGTAAGGAGTGAAAGGGTATTGCACTCTCATCTTATTTAAATAACCCGGTCTTATCAGTCGTCTTGGCGCTAGGTAAACAGGCACTGCTTTGTTAATGCATTTAAACATCTAGTTCACTCGCACCAAATCTCTTAATAAATGTTTAGATATCTCACTTATTTTATCTAGACTACTCTAACAAAACTCTAATAAAATATGTATATTTTACTTTATACTTATTAAAAATATTTGCTGGATAAAAATATATTTATAATGGCAATGTGTCATGGCGTTACACTTTTCCGCGCATTATTTAATATAATTTAATAAAACATTAACAAGGAGTTATGTCTAATTAATTATACATTCTTGTTATTATTGAACCACTCAGTGCAGTTTATTATTTGTGTAGAGTCTATAAAATACATGTAATAATTGTATAATAATTAAAAGTACTCACGCATTGTCAACAACATCACAAGATTCATCCAGTTCCCCTATGGTGTCTAGTGATGCGCCGGATCCATCTTCTCGGGGCTCACCCGGCGGTGGTGGCGGTGCTGTTGTAGGACGTATACAGGTCGTTTGTTCAACATTATTTTCCTTAAATTGCATTTTAGGAACAAAGTCAATTAGACGAGGTAATACCTCAGGAGCAGGATTTTCTTCTAATTTCTCTTCTTTACTATTCATTTCTGCTTCTGACCTTTGGAGCCATGTTTCTATACAAGTTTTCTTGGTTGGTGTTAGCAGTGGTTCAGTTATTGGTGGTGAAATCATTTCTGGGATTGGTATTGGACGGCGTTTTTTGTCACTGGATGATCGTTCTACTTTAGTATTTCTGGGCATTGGCTTAGGCTTTTCAATAGCTTCTGATTTATTACTTCTTTCAACCTTCATTAGGGGCTCTTCTGTTTTTGAATTCACCTTTTGGGTTAAATTATTATTCTTATCATTTTCCTCGCATTGTTTACTAATGGATAGTATTAAAGGTGGTGGAGCATTATCAAAAGTATTAATTTCACTATCATAAATATTGTTTTCATTTTTTTTTCCAACAATATTTTCTTTAGGTTTCTCTAGAAATTTTGCACTAGTCATATCTTTTAATATGTCTGAATCAATGTTTTCAATGCTATTCAAAACTTTTTGAATATCTATTGACTTAGGTTGCATGATAGGTGTCGAAGGTATGCTATTGTCAACAGAACCAGCCATTGATCCCAATCTATCAACGACAGTCGAAATAGAACTGCCAGTATCGTCTGACTCAGCATCAGCTAAAATAAGACAACGTTCCAAATCATTAGAAAATAAATCTACGTAAATATCAGCATCTGGTGGTGTTGCATTACAATCTGATAACCGTCGTACCAATCGTCTGACTTCCTCTGGTGAACCCTTTCTTAAATAAGCATAAGTTTCTTTATTTTGCCGATGAATATGACTGTCAAAAGATGATTTTCTAGAAAGTTTATTAAACGCTGTAACAGCATGCGATGATTTAATAGTTTTTTTGCCAATGTCGTTCTCTTTCGTTATGTCTATATTAATTAGAGCATTTTGTTCCTTAAGCGACTGTAGACCACTTTTGTCTTTAAATGAATTTTTCTTTCCTAATTTTCTAGGTGGTACGGGAGGTGGCAACATAGAGGGCCTAACCAAATCTACATTTGTCAATTTTACATCCTCACTTTCTTTTAATTCCATATTTTGTTCTGACTTATTTTCAAATTCAAAATGTCTTACAAGAAGTACCAAAGTCTCATCAGAATCTTTTAAGCGACGAACACATTCAATTCTAGTTAAATCTGATACTGACACTCCATCGATAGCTAGAATTTCGTCGCCAGGTATAAGCTTACCCCAAGGGGTGGAAGTATTAGCAGCAGGACTGCCCTCAGCACATGATTGTACCAAAAGTCGCCTTACTTTTTCAGCTGCGGCAGAACCACCTTCAAACTTAAGTCCTAGCCCCAAGCGTGCCCCACGAGGTCTACATACAAGGACTTCTGCAGCGGCGGTGGCAGCGCTCAGAGTGAGCAAAGTAACAAATGCTGAATCTTCAATGGCAGGCTTATTGTCCCCTACCGGAACTATAGTAATGAACTCCTCGACAGTGGCGCCTCTCTCCATGCCGGGTACGACGAACACCCGTGCAGTTTTAACGACCGCTTTCGGGTTTTAATCTGCCGACAAAAAGTAGTCATAAGCTTACGTAATTTAAATGCAATAATGTCTAGAGTAACGCGCAAGACGAAAGGCACGCGAGAGCTACATAAGGCCTCTCTCTTTCACGGTTTTGTTCATTCTAACCGTTGAGATGAGCCAACATTGGAAGGTTAACGTCGAAAATATAGTTATATACGATAAATTAGTGACGTTGAATCGATCCAAAAAAACTTTATTAAATATCTATTAATGTTTTGTAATTTTTTTTACGAGAATCATATTTTGATATAATATTTAAGTATACATAAGAATAAATATTTAAATTATTTCATATTATTTTAGTTGAATTATTTCTAGAAGTGTAAGTTAAAGGACGACGTGATGCAGGGCACAGACGTGTGACTAACGCTACGGTTGTGGGTTAAATTTCCGCTCCGGAGGATTAATTATTATTTGCTAATATTTTCTTTTCTTAGTTTTGGTATCAAGGCAAAAGCGCGGGCTTTGAATTCGGCCAATCAACACGCATTGCCTCGGAAAATCCAAGGAAAGTGAGGAACAGACTGCCTTAACATTAGGTTCATCCGCATATTCTACCCTACAATAGGTAGAGGGAATATGCGGGATATAGCGATAAGCTAAAAAAATACAATATAAATAGCTGAATAATTGTGCGGATTTCGTGAAAACGGTCTAAGCAGAGATGTTTAGTACATTAAGCACATTTAACTCAATCCCGTAAAATGAGATTTTTGATTCTTGTAGAATAAAAATGAATGTTTTATTTCATTATAATAAAACATATAACCGAAGCTTGGACAAAATGTATGCTCAATAATAAAATTTCAAAATTATACAATAGATGTTTAATTAAGCACACCATTGGTTACTGATTCCCTACTCACGACACCTTAGAATCCACTTTCACACACCATCAATATATAGTCGAAAGTATAACGAGCGTGTTCGAGAACGCATCGGGTACAAACATTCACATCATTGGATGGCAGAGATTTGGGTTAGTGGCACCAAAACAGGCCCGCGCGCGTCTGCACAGATCGACGCATTAGCATAACGCCCGGGGCTGCGACCCGTTACTCCCTAGTTCCATTTAATGTCAAATATAACAATATTTTTATAGTTAAGCAGTAGTCATTCATTAAATTAAGTTTAAGCACTCGTAGCAAAATTTGCGTAAACAAGATAAAAAATATTAACAATTTGATATAATATAACAACATAATAATTTAAAATAAAATAACTTTAAATGTATAAAACACGTCTTCGTCAAGTTATATAGTAACTTATTTAAATATAATTGAAAGTGAAATACTTTTATAAACAATTTTATAAACATAAAAAAGATTAAAACAATAAATCATTACATTATGAGACGTCTTACTCCCTCAACCGATAGTAGCTGTTTACCAACACTAGTGCAGATCATGATTGACCTCGGTTTATTTCCATTCAAAAAGAGAAGTAATGCTTTTGTACATCCGTTGTTTTATAAGTGCCTACTCAGTTTGAAAAATACAAATACCTACATATCGTACTCTATGTAAATGTACTACGAACTATGAAGTATTGTTTGACTCTTATCACGTAATTGAATCTTAGCACCATCGCCTATTAAGTATAATATAAAGAAGTTTTTATTCATTTATATTCAAATTTGGTACCATACGTTTAGAATACAGTTATTTTCAATAAAACAACATTATAAAATTGATTACTGTTAAGATAAGCTAAAGCATAGCATTTGAGTTCATTGACTAGCAGAGATAGCGAATATTCATTTTAAACAAAATAAGGTAACGTAGATACGAGCATTACTACGTAATTTGAAGATGAGAAACAACGTAATTACACAGTTAGCGCACAAGTAGGTGAGCGAGCCACTTTACTTTGATGGCCAAAATTAGAAATACCACAAATAGGTTACCGTACTATATATTTATATTGTATCACGTTCATTATTTGTCTATTGTTCATTATAGTCTCCGAATGTCCCATGTACAATCGTGGATAAAAATAAATTTGATAAATAAATAGTCAATTTAAAAAAAAGTGGGAAACGGAGTGTCTTAATACTATAGATTTTTTGTGACCCCCGTGCTGTATGCGGGATACAGCATAAAGCTAAGAAAAAAAAAGGCTCATATTTTAGTCCATCAAGACATAAATTGATTTAATATATATTTTAATTCAAACTCATATACACTATTTTTTTGGTTATTATTACTATAGAACCAGTCAATATTATTACAATGAACAAATTATATTAATAAATTGACTTAATTAAGGTGAGGTTCAATGATATTTCTACTGAGAAGTGTAAAAAAATATGAAAACGGAATATTAAATATATATATATATATATATATATATATATATATATATATATATATA
>DWAO01003842.1:0-13561 GCA_018230605.1 Heliconius congener
TCGAGGCAAAGAGCGGCGTTGAGTTCCGCCACTCAACACGCAATGCCTCCAGAACGATGGAAAATGGCGAGTGGTGTGTCTTAACACTAGGTGCTTTCTGCCTACTCTGCTGTGTGCGGGATACAGTGTGAAGCTGATTTAATTTGATTTTTTAAATAATTTTAGTAACAATATTAAACGTTAATGTTAATTAGAGTTCCGACACTCGGTGTTGCATGGGGAACGAAGTGTCTTAACACAAGGTTCCCTCTGCCTATCATGATTCATGAGCGGTACAGCGTGAAGCTAAAAAAAATAAGGGGTTGAAGTAAATCCAGTATAAAATAATAGTATGATTCCAAAGCAATCGTTATTGAGCAATATTATATCGTGAGGCGGAAGTTGTTTGTCGTTACGTTTCGTATATATGCAATTTAGGTGTTTTGTAAAAGTATTTATTTAGGTGAGGTTGGTTAGGTCGTGGCGCAGTGAGACAGTAAACGCTGTGTTTGTAGGTTCGATTTCCTCTCGGTAAATAATAATTTAAAAAAAAAAATTAGGCTACTGAGCTTCGGTTAGGCTTTCTGAACTTTGCGCGCTTGGGAAGAAACTTATAAAAGTTATAAAAAATCCTAAAAACAAATCTGCGCGGCCACGGCTCATAGACCGCACCGTCTATGGTCTTATTACTTACAGAAGTTTTAGCAGGCAATACGTCCTCAGGGCGCGGTGGTAGGGGACGCGAGTGCCAGTCCCGAGGTAGTGGGTTCCGTGGCGGTTGCACGCTATTTCTGGACGACGGTCTTTTTTCATACTCGTATTGGAACATTGTTGCTGTAAAAGAATGTAAATAGTTAGAAAATTAACCTATTTCTATTGTTTTTTTTTAGTTCCACGCCGTCATATGCCGCATATAGACGGTACGCAGAAGGAACCTCTCTCCTCTCCGGGAGTCTAATGTTTAGACACTCCGTTCCTATAATTCCTTTCTCCACTTTCCGTTGAATTCTGGGAGCATTACGTGTTGAGTGGCGTATCTCAAAGGAAATGAAAATAGTAAATATTAGTTTGCCTTGAGTGGAGATCGAACCCACAATCTATCGCATTTACGGTCACATCCTTGTGCCCTTGCGCCCTGACTGGCCTTTAAGATTTTTTATGTAAATATCAATTTCAAACGAATTTTATATATTTTGCATATTTATAAATTTTAAATGAGAACGTTTTTTTGGTCTAGATAAGCAGGTAGTGTTAAGTTACGCCACTTAACAGGTTATATCATGAAATAAGTCAAAAGGTAGAATAAAGCTGACGCCGTCGTGGCGCAGTGGCACTGAGTCTGACTGTAAACACACCGGTCGTGGGTCCGATTCCCATGTTGGGGAACGGATTGTTTTGCTTTTTTGCGGCTCCAGAACCAGCACAAGGCGTGACGTTAAAAAAAACGAACTACTAGCCATCGCTTCAGAAATAGCATTATTGTAAAAATATTAGGACATATACGAGTCGTATGTGGTTTAAAATTTAAATTGATAATTTTATATCCCTTTTCGGTATAGACTCTCTCATATAGGACTTTCCGGCCAAGTCCACGAACCACAACAACACCACCACAAACAAACTTACATACTATGACTAGTTACAGTATATAATAGAATGAGGACAAAACTATTTTGTGTAGTGTAAAGACAAGGCAAATTGCAAAGTAGAAATGTATCTACAGACCCGCAGTTAAAGTGCATCGCTGCGTTAAATCACTCTAGGCCTCGTGGGAACGTATAATTATCTTATATCTAATATATAGAGGCCAGTCGTGGCGCAGTGGCGCAAAGTGTAAACGAGACCAGTTATGGATTCGATTCCCACTCGAGCAAATAAAATATTCGGTGGGCGGGCGGCAACACGCAATACCTTCCAGAATTCGATGGAAAATGGAGAATGGAGTGTTTTAACACTAGGTTCCATTTATCTACCCTGCTGTGTGCGGGATACAGTGTGAAGCTGAAAAAAATCGATTGGTTGTGGGTTTAATCCCCACTCCAGGAAGTGAAAAAATTATTTACATTTATATTTTCATTTCTTCGCTCTGGTGTCGAGGCAAACCGCGGCGCTGAGTCCCGCCACTCAGCACGCAACGCCTCCGGAACTCGGCGGAAAGTGGGGAACGAAGTCTCTTAACATTAGATTCCCTCTGCCTACTCTGCTGTGCGGGATACAGTGTGAAGCTGATTTAATTTAAATTTTAATATATATTATACATATACTAGCTTTTACCTAGATCTCCGCTCGCGTTGTCCAATTAAAACTAACGGTTATGATACATGACACGTTCTAAGTGACCAAGGTAACTTTATCACAGATCGCAGGTGCTGGGCTACATTGAAGCGATTAACGTAATATAATATAGCCTATAAGTTTTATTACGTACAGTGTGAAATTCCGCCGATCGTAGGCCTCAATATATTTTTTTCGAGTAGTATCAAACCTACGACCATCGTTTTTACCACGACGACTTTACTATGGCGGATCACGTACTTAATCGGGCTAGGTTTTCCCACCAGTTTACTCATGCGTTTCGGATACTCTAGTTAATATATACATATGTATGTATGTATGTCTGTATATAATAAGATAAATCTTGATATGGTCTATTTACCCAGCATCCGCATGCCTGCCATCGCCATATCAAATGTAAGGAAACTAGCTTTCGCGTTCGACTGCGCGTGAACTTTTACACACTTTTTACAGTAGAAGAAAGATAAATTCGAGGCCAGTCGTGGTGCCGAGGTACAAGCGTGTATCTGTAAAGGCGGCAGGTTGTGGGTTCGATTCCCACTCGAGAAAAAGAAATATTTAATATTTTCATTTCCCCGCTCTGGTAATGACATAGCGCGACGTCCGACGATGATATAGACCTAAGACGTAAAGATGTATGCAATTATCTGGCATTACCGAATTACCGTAACCAGACCAGAGTGTAACGTTCATCGTGTTGCACTGTTACATATATGACTGTAAAAAAATAAATAAATAAAGTAAACGCGACGGTTGTGGGTTCGATTCCCATTCAGAAGAATGAATATTTATTATTTTTCATTTCCCCACTCTGACCAAAGCAAACATGGACATCCGCAAATCAACATTCAAATCCTGCATCCCTATAAGGGAAAACGCGTAAAGCTAAAAATAAAACTAAAAATTCCTGTCAATATAACAGTCGATCATTGACATTTATTTGGAAGTTATCTAACACTTAAGGGATCAGAATGCATTCCCAAAATAGAAAGTTATCGAAATTCTTAACCCTCACCACAGTTTTTATCGTCCATTAAAAACAAACTTTTTTAATAGCTCTATGTGATTTATAGATTGATTTTTTTATGAATAATTCGTAGTAGCATTAAAAAATAAATGATTGTGTTTAACTAGGCACTACTTGCAAGGTACGCAGAGGAACCTAATGTTAAAACTCGTGTTTTCGACATTCTGTCTACTTTTCAATATATTGCGTGTTGAGTGACGACGAGTTATTTTAAATAAAATTTCTCATTGAGAATTGAACCCATAGTCCAGTAACTAGTTCACTTAAAATTACACTTATTATGTTCTCTAAGAAATTGACCAGTGACCTATATGTATATAAGTAAATTCAATAGATTTTTTTCCTTTGTTAACTTCAAACTCAAAAGTTCTAACACATTCCCATACTTAATGTGAAATTTGAATAATTAAGGGCCTACAATACATAGTATGAGCAGAAACATGTCAGTTAATGTATTACGAATCTTCTAGGATCATTATATTATTTGAGTAAAGGATTTTTTTCGTTTTTTAACAAAAATAAAAAGAATAATTTATTCATCTTAATAAAATAATACTTTCTAAACATCTCTTAAATATCACAATAAGTGGAAAAGGTATAAATAACCACCACCACCCTTGACCACGAGAACGTCACCCAATAAAGCTTATGAGTTCATCACGTGCGTCTTATGAACAATATTTAGTTTATTACGCGATGGACGTTTTTTTACACTGAAAAAAATCTCCTATAAGAACATTTCTCGTTTTTTTGCCACAGTTTTTAAAAATTGTCTAAAATAAAAATATTACATACAAATTACGTTTTTTCCATTATATCAGATTTCCAGGATATCAGATCCTCTTAAATTTGGATTTATCTGCAAAATATGCAAAAATCAAACAATGGCATTTTTTTTCACAAAATGATACTATCATAGAATTTATGATTAATTTTATGACATAGTCACAAGTCACCACCAAAGTTAGTTGTGCTTTTTTGTTAACTTTTACCAAAAGGTTAATCAAATCATCTCATTTTCATTATATCAAAAAATTGCGAATATAAGCGACCGCGCTTATAATTTTTATTAAAATTTTTACAGTCTTTCAGGTTAAAGTAACAAAAAAAAGTAACGAAACACATGTACTTATTATTTTTCAAAATAATATTTTATGTTATTACAATCGTAGTTACATGCATGAGTTATAGCGTTATTGTAGTTTACATATTTAACTATTATTTTGTGATAAAAGATTTTTATCAATTCACCTCCAGACGTTAGTTACAGACATCGGATGAGATCAACTGTAAAATTGGACTATGTGTACCATGAATAAAATTACAATAGGTCCTGGTATTATTTTAAGCAATATAATGGTGCAAATTGCCCCCCTGTATACGTTTTGAGTTTAAAATGTCAACAAAATGAGAGAAATAAAAATTAAACATTACCAAACTTCGTTTTTGGAACTTTTTATGGGACCGATTAAATTACTGATATCACTGATAAAAAACAAATATAAAAAATTAAAAAAAGTGATATAAAACTATTACACTATTAAGCCAAATGGCCTAAAAACAAAATCTTAATATAAGTACGTTCTTTAAAAATTATTGATTTTATAATAAAGCATAGTAGAATGTGACATGCGAATGTCTATACTAAAGAATTTATATTATATTATTTTATAAGTTATAGTTAATTTTGCTCTCTCTTATTTTATCTTAGATAATTTAACTCTGCTTAATATATGTAGAGTATGCACATAAATGCCAACAAGGACGGATCTAGCGTTGTAGAATGATGCGCACAATCTTATAAAATTGCAACGTAGGCAGAGTGAACCTAGTGCTAAGACACTCCATGCCCAACTTATCGCAATTATCGATACATTGTGTGTTGAGTGAAGGAGCTTAACGCTACACTTTGCCTTCTAATTGTTCTAATTATAAAAATATCCCCCGAGTGAGAATAGAATCCACAACCGTCGCTGTCACTGCGCAACGATAGCCTTAAGGAACGTACAAATATTACAAGATCATTATATAACAGTATATAACAAGAATTGCGTGTGCGGAACCAATATCGAATATCAAAGGTTACGCTGGAATCACGCAAAAGCTATATAATAAAAATGTTGTAATGAATAATCAAAATTGTATGACTTAGTTAACGTGTGATAATTAAATATATTTAATTAAAAACCGTAGCGTTTGGCGCTCCGTTCTCTCTGACTACCCCGCTAGGGATAAAGCGTGAAGCTAAGTTAAGTTAATTAAAAAAAAAAAAACACGGTCTTTTTTATACAAAATGCTACAAGTGCTCGGAACTATAAATTATGTGAGTCTTTACTCGACTGGTTTACTAGTCCTATGAAGAGTTCCATTATTAAGGTCCTGACTCCATCATCAGACCGGCACGATGATGATATTATTGTAATATTAGGATGTATGGATGTCCGTTCCTTTGTTCTGTTGTAACTGTTAAACCAGTGTACCGATTTTTATAAATGGCGTGAGTGTTACTGGATACATTATTTTACGTAGTTTGGGTTTTGCGTATTGTTTATAATTCTCTTGTTCATGTTTAAGTATCATATTACCCATATATATCGGAGTTGGTAGAGGACCTTATGCTTAGACACTACGTTTCCCAACTTTCCGACCAATTTTCGGCACTTTGTTTAGTAGCGGAAATCAACGCCTTCTCTTGCGCTTGCTACCAGAACAAGGAAATGAAAATAATTTATCCCCCGAGTGGGAATCAAACAGAGGACCATCAGTGTTTACAGTCAGTAGTTATGCCTTATTTTTTTATCCGAATTGATAACCTGCTCATTTTTGTAATCAGTTAAAGTGTAAAAGTAGAGTAATATCCGTTCACATATTCATTATTTTGATATATACGAGTACCTATATTTGTTATTATAATTAACTTTTGTACCAATGAAATGTTCTTGAAACTTATTCATTAAATATAATCGATTAATCGGTAAAAAGTTATTTAGCAAATCGTGCAGTTAACGCGACGGTCCTGGGTTTGATTCCCAAACCTTCGAATTATTTTTTTGGGGTTACGAATTAGTTTTATTTTCCCGCTCTGTTAACAAGACAAAGCGCAGTTGGTGCTTTCAACACGCAATATCCCGCACGCAAAATGAAGTGGCGCGTGGAGAACGGAGTGTCTTAACCCTAGGTTCCAGAGGACACCAAAGGACTAAAGAAAGCTTCTACTGCCTCCCCTGCTGCGTGCGTTATACAGCGTGAATTAAAAAAAACTATATTTAATATGAATGTACCATTTTTTTTAACTCAAAATCTAAGTATATTACTAAGACACTAAAGCCTAAAAGTTTGAAAAATGGTTTTCAAACTTTTAGGCACATACTAACAATTATTTTAATAAATCATTCTTGGTGCATTATGTTGAACGAAATATTTATTATGTTTCTTAGTATTTTTGAATTAATATAAAAACTTCATTTAAAAATATTTAAAAAAAAGTGGCTATTGAAACAAATCTCTTCTGAGGGAAACTCTTTACAAAGCGCATCGTCTGTAGTAATACCTGACTGCCATGCCTTCTGTATTCAACAGTTCAGCAATAACCTCTTAAGATGTTGGAGGCTTTTCACTATTAAACCACTATCAGCAATGACATTCCAAAATATTCATAAGTCTTACCTTCACCAAGGGTTCTGAAGGAGACTGAAACTGAAATATTATTTTTTTTACAAAAAAACATTTTAAAATAAATTTTATACTTCATTGTACTATACTTATAATCCTTATATTGTTATAGGCAACAGTCACCTTGACTTAGGCACAGAATACATCTATTATAAAGATCACCTTGATTTTTTATTAATAAAAGCAAAATTATCCTTAATTTCTAATGATTAGAAAAATGTTTAAATGATACTTATAACGACCGTTTTTATTGTGACGCAAAATTATCTGTGATTTTCCTTTTGTGTACTAAATCTTAAATTCCAACAAATAGTTTAAGCTTTTAGAATATACTTTATTACATAGCTTTCCTTCGCAAAATATTCTTGCGTAGATAAAATAAGAATATAAATTGTGATATTGCATAGAACTATTAGTAATTTTTTTTTTTTTTAAGTGTTTTCTTATTATGAGAGAGTAAGCTCGGGCGTCCCGAAACGTAAGATCACAAGGTTTGTTAGTACTTTCTTTTCCGACAAACTTCATTATTACAAAAATAGAACAAATTTTCACAAATACAAGCCGATGGGTGAAACAAGTGAGTTTGGTAAGCGAAGTCGTTAGCAAGAGCCAGTATGAAACAAAGGAAGCGTCAAATGCTATCAATTAAACGTCATTAAGCCGTCTGAGCAATTTCGTTCAAGACATAATGAGGAACAGTCTGTTGAATGTAACATTGGTGTTCATCCTTTTTATTTTTATTTATCTAAATAGAAAAATAAATAATAATTTTATTTCAAATTTTGCTCATTTTAGGGCAAAATTCGACGCCACAATAAGCTAACTGCAAGATCAGACTAGTGTAAAAGATATATATTTTAAATCTTTTTGCATATATATATATATATGTAATAAGTTTTGTGTACGTGATTATTTTGATTATTTTGATGTAAATGTCACATGAGATATTTTTTTATCAAAAGCTACACACTGTTTCCCGTACATATATAGCCGAAAAGGCAAAGGGAATCTGTTGTAAAAACATTCTGTTCAGCTCTACCGCGACCGTAGAGTCACAACAGCACGGCATCAGACTTAACGTGATGGTTGTGAGTACAATTCCCACTCAGATGAATGAACGGTTTGCATTTCCTCGTTCTGGTAAGTAGACACAGCGCCGCATTGAATTGCCACTCAAACCGAAATGTCTCAAAAATTGGGCTTATAACTAAAATTACTTAATAATATAGTACACTCAGTTATTAACTGCACTGCATTTCAGTAATGTTGCATAATAACTTTTTACAGTTAAAACACTAACAATCTCGATGACATTTGGGACAAGCATTGCTTGCATTCTAAAGCAAGCCAGAACATGTTTTCACCGTTAAAATGCAGAATTCCATAAATAGGTGACGTGTCTGACTACAAAAGTAGTTGTGGGTTCGAATTCTACTCGAAGCAGTGTTTATATTTACAAAATTTTTATTTGGTCCCACACTTAGGCCTGTCTACTCGTCATGTTGGGAAGAAAGTGGAAGTCGAAACGATTTTTCTAATCATCCGTATCCAACAATAACAAGGTGCATAAAATCAACAAGATTAAATTGTATAGTACAGTGAAAAATTTTGCTAATATTATAGAGTTGAAAAATTTGTTTGGTTAAACATCTTAATCTCAGAAACTACTGATTTGAATTGAATACTGATTGTTGTATAGACAATTTATTGAAAAACCCTATAAGCTATATTACATCACGATAATCGTTTCGATGTAACTCACAGTGGGAGGGTCCTGGGGTCAGAGTTACCTCGAGCACTTAGTATGTGTAATGTCATGTCGAACACAAATCTTAGTCCAGAATAGTGTCTTAAATTCAAAAGGTCTATTTTTCAATTAATTCCGCAGAAGGAACTATTGGAAAATATGAAATTAAATTATTATTCAAAAGCTTGTTTAACATTAATATATTTTATTAATATATAACTTAATAATTTCATTATATCACAATGTCATTCACAAACAAAATTGCCTTACGCACCTTCGATTTTAATAACAGTGTGAGTTCTCAAATAAAGCATAGGAGAAAAAAAAATGTAATATCTGTCTTACCGAAGCAAAGTGTGGTGTTAAATTCCACCACCGTTATAACACGGAATCGCTCCAGAATTTGACGGAAAGTAGAGAACGGAAATCTCTTAATGGAAAAAAGAATCGTTTTCCAGAGGGAACCTAGAATTATATTCTTAAGCACTAGAATTCCAGGTTCCCTCTTTCTACCGGGCTATGCGCGGGAAACAGCGTAAAATTAGAATAAAATATATTTTATTTCCCCTATATTAGTGCGGAGGTAACAAAATAAAAATCTACAATATATCGCAACAAAGTCACAAATATTTAAAATTGTGTCCATTTTAAATGACAATACAAAACAATCATATTATTGTGTAAATTTATGCTTAACAACAGTTGGTACATGTATGTGAATATATCATTCACAAACGTTTTAAATTGATTAATAATATCTTTTTTAGCAGGGTAGGCAGAGGGAACCTTGTGTCAAAGAAGTATGAGGCCACTCGTGACGCAGGGGCACAAAGTGTGACTGGAAACCGACTGATTGTGGGTTCAATCCCCACTCGTAGAATTGAAATATTTATTTAAAATGTATATTTTCATTCCTTTGGTCTGGTTTCGAGGCAAAGGGCGGCGTTGCGTTCCGCCATTCAACATGCAAGGACACCAGAATTCGGCAGAAAGTGTGGAACGGAGAGTCTTAACATAAGGTTCTCTCTGCCTACTAACAATTATTAACGTAACAATGAAATAAATTCTGATTTTAAATATTTGTACATATTTTATGTATTGTAAGGCGTATCTTTTTTAATTGTAATATTAAAATATCATATTATTTTAAGAACTGTGGGTTTAAATTCAAAATTAACTTTATATTTTTTTTATTTTCCTAGACAGAGGAAATCTAGCCCAGATCTAGATTTTGTCACCTAGTGTTAGGACACTACGTTTCTCATTAAGACACTTCCGTTCCCCACTTTCCACCGAATTGCTTGATGAGTCACAGAATTTTACTTTTTTTTTTAATTTTTTTTATATTTTGTTTGTTTACAAACTGTAGGTAGGTTTTTTACCATTTTACACGCCTCTGGAGTAACACAAGAGTATATATAAAAAATATATATGCATTCATTAATAAAATTATTTAAAGTTTATACTAAAATAAAATAGCAGCGTAATTGCGGAAGCTATAACAAACTACGTCTGGAGAGAGGCATAAAACAGGATTTCTGCAACATCGCGATGCATAAGCATAACTTTGTATACATACATCGCGATTTTAACTATAAAATAAATAATTTAAAAATGTATATTTTATTTAAATTTACGTTGCATCTCGAAAAGAGCAGGATAGGTAGTGGCGAACTAATTGTTAAGATATTCTGTCCCAAGCTTTCGTTCCAAATAAGTGGTGGAAATAAACACCGCGCTTTGTCTACCTGAGTGGAGAAATTAAAATTATTTTAACATAATAATTTCCTAGAGTGGGGATCGTACCCATAACCGTCGCGTTTTCATATCATATGCTGTGCAACTATGCCACGACGACTTCAGAAATAGACCTAATAAGAAACAGAAGAGCTGTAACCTAATACTCTTGTATATATATCATACATACATAATACTAATTAAGGATAATTGAAAAAATAATATTTTAGTGTTTTTTTTATTAAAGTTATTCATTCAATCATTAAACGAACGTTATATTTATTTACAATAATTACGTTTAAAGTCAAAGTCAGTAAATATGCTATTTATTTACATAATGTAGGAAATGTTTCGTTGAAACTACTTAATAAAAAAAAAAACTGCAAAACAAGTCGCGGCGTGTTATGGCGTAGTGGTACAGCGACGCGATTGTTATGTATTCGGTTTTCACTCGAGGAAATAAATGATTTTGATTACAACAAAAAGCGTGATGTAGAGTTGCCTTGAAATTTTTTAACATCATGTTTCCTCAGTTCACCCTGCTATATGCATAAATGCCTACAGCGTGAAGCTAAATAAAAAAAATATAGAAATGGCGAAAATTACGTATTTAAAACTATAAGCGCATTAATGACAAATAAACAAAAAGACGTCTCGAATTTCACTTGTCATAATATTTTAATATATTCAAAATATTTAGACCATAGTGTCGTGTCACATTTTTTTTATTTACCACAAATACATAATTAAAATACATCTATAACTAGACAAAATGTAAATATTTTTTAAATATTTACATTTTATCTAGTTATAGATAGGAAATAAATAGAAAAGAAAATATATATTTTTTAATATAAATCATCATTTGGAGATGTATTTAAAATAGGTTGAAAGATACTGATCAAACGGTAAATAAATCACTTACCAAAATTGTCACTAAATCACATCACAATTTAAAAAGTTCACTAAAAACTAATAATATATATTTCTTTCTATTTGTTTTAATTTAGAGAAAATAACGTCCGTTCTCATTCACAGTTTGATGTCAACTGAACAAAATTCATTCTACAGTTATGTCCATAGCTAACATAACTTGGACTTGGTTTTCATTTTAAAACCAAAATGATATAGTGGTTAAGTAAACTTATTATTGGCGTTGGTAGTGGGTTCAATTACTATGGTGCACGGTGTTAAGTTCCGCCGCTTTAAGCGCGACAGTCTTAACACTAGGTTTCGTACATGCGAGATACAGCGCGAAGCTAAAAAAACTATAATTTTTACGGTGTTTAGACGGACAACAAAATAATCTTATAAGATTAAAGGAATACTTATAAGTATTCCTTTTTTCCTTAAAAGGTAAGGAACCCTAAAAAGAATCAATAAAATCGGTTCACCCAGTCAAAAGTTCGAGGTAACAAACATAACAAAAATGCAGTCGAATTGAAAACCTTTTTCAGAGGTTGCTTAATAACCAATACTGATTTGAGATATATTTTAATGATTATATTATCATATTTACTTCCAAAATATTTAATATAAAACCTAATTACATCATATGGTTCTTCTTCTTTCTATCTTTAACTGCACACTGCATCCCGCATATATCAGGATAAGTAATAAGACACTCCGTTCCCTACTTTCTGCCAAATTTTCTAGACATTCTGTGTTTTGCGGAACTCAACGACGCGCTTTGTCCCGTTACGGTGGGACTCAATCCGCATTTTATCTTTCGTTCATAGGAAATGACAATCACTTAGCCTTCTTTCGTAACAGTCGGTTAAAACAGTTACGCACAGCACCAACCACGCTACATTGAGAGACAGTAATTTGTGAAAGTAAAGATGTGATATTCAAACTGTGCTGCGTTTAATATTAGAGGTCCTGGTATTTTATTTTTAAGTTAAAAAGTGAAAATATTTGTAACATTTATAAATCAACTTCATGTTAAGACACTTCGTTCCCCACTTTTAAAATCGTAATTAACATATTATAAAGATTGACATTTTTTTAGATATTTGTTTTGGAATTTATGAAACGGGTATTAGAAGATTTACAAAAGGAGGATCCAGTAGTGTAAACAGAATACATTTAATAATTAAACAAAAAAGCAGTTTCACGCTGTATCCCGCATATAGCAGGGTAGGCAAAGGGAATCAATCAGGGCATAGCGTGTCGAGTGGCGGAACTCAATGCCGCGATTTGCCTTGTTAAAAAAGCTAGTAAATCAAAATATTTCATTCCCACTCATAGAAATCGAATCCACAACCTTAGAGTTGACCTATTTCAATTATTTGAAAATAGGAACTACTATATACATGTACTCGTAAATACAATATGTAAAATAATTATAGAAAACGTATAAGAATTTCAATGTATTTCAATTTGGTAAGAACGTACAGCCAGAGCGATCGATCGTTTTTAAATAGGCGTAGATTAAAATCCCGCAATGTTCAAACTCTTTTCCTTTAATTTTCCTATTCTTAGTGTGGTATAAGACTTTTAAAAATATAAAAAAGCTAAGCATGTATACAGAACAAATTTGAAGCTGCAAATTAGAGCCTTTCTTTGAGTTAACGGCATTTTATTGTTAGTAAACACATGATAATCATGACCCAGAAAGCCAAAACCGTAATATTGTGAATATACAGGATGTAATGCGATCGATGGATCAACGGTAGTAGCTATAGTTAGAGGACTCTACTACCTATCCGTTTCACCCCATTTATTTTCAGCGATATTCAGTGGTTGGGCAGATATTTGGAAATCTGTGATTTTTTGAAAAAAATCGGATTCCTAAAGAAAATTGGCTAATACAGAACGACTGTCGTGATTTTTTTCTTCAATATAGTCCAATAATAGGCCTTTCGTATCATATAATGTCAAAGTTACTGACGACTTTTTTCTAGAAGTAGTAATTTTAAAAACTGCTGGTATTTTTGTAAAATAATCTCTGAAAATTTCACAAGGCTAGCTCAATGGCAGTATGTAAAAAAATATACTTGAAATACTAAAATAGTAAACAATTGTTACTCTGTAGAGAATTGACAAGTTACTTACTTACTTACTTAGCTTCACGCTTTATCCCTAGCGGGGTAGTCAGAGAG
>DWAO01003843.1:0-13561 GCA_018230605.1 Heliconius congener
AGCCATACGTTCTCGCCAAGCTACGTCGAAATTCTTATACGCTTGTTACAACTAATGAACGCCATCGAATTGCTTTAAGCGCGTGCGGTGCAAATTTAAGTGTAATTAATTGGAAGAAATGTTCTATTTTATTAGTTCTATAACAAAGCCTGCGATACGGTATATCTCTTATAAATAAGTAACAATAAGATATTTTGTGACAAAAATATAATTAAAAATTGCAAGGTATCGACGTTTTTTATTTTATAAAGATATTGAAACTTACGAGCGAAAATTCCATCATCAAGGATTTTTTATGATGAAATGCTTTGTATTTTATAGCATGTGATTTGAACGTATACTTTTTGAGAAAATATAAACCTGTAAAAAAACCCAAGTCTCGCAGCTCAGTCTTTCTACCGTAAAAAGTTCTGAGATCCATGTAATACCAAGTCGGTTAATCTGTTTAGTCTCTACTTAAAGGACCTTCTGTCTTAAGTTATTATCATGCCAATATTATAAATATTTTACGTTTTAAACAAATAGATCGACTTGGACATCGCATGATTTGATTATTAGTATGTATCACACTACACAGCACGACAGGCCAGCAACCGAATTCTTCACCAGAGTCCTTCCGAATATGATGATTGAGGTGAGTATCTTAAAGAAGTTAATGCTCCTGAAATTTTAATGGCGAACAAGAGTATTAGTGAATTGGTTTTACTAAATCCCGTATCGACTTCTCGTTCTATTGAGAAGTTTCAATGAGTCGCTTGGAAAAGATAATACATTTATAGCTTGTTTTGGAGACGAGAGTTTCAATCGCGTGAGGCGCGATAAACTAAAGGACCTAATATAATTGTAATATTCATTGTGTTTTCATGCGATGTCCAAGTCGATCTATTTGTTTAAAACGTAAAATATTTTCGGTCGATCGGTGAGTCAGTCAGTCAGTCAGTGAGTGAGTGACAAAATTTAGAAACTTTAACAAGTTGTCATTCTTAAACTACTGGTTCAAATTGACTGAAGTTTTAAATATACCGTGTTTATATAATGCCTGATTAGTTACTGAAAATTGATGTTTCTTGTTTTATCCACAACGAAATTATAGGGGGGTCGAAAATGGCCTGAATTGCTTCGAGAAAAGGATGGTAAGGCCGTGCCGCTTTTTTTTGCTCGACTTGGTGGGGGCACTGCCGTGCCCCCAGATTTTAAAAAATTCAATGCTCCGTTTACGGCCGCAAGTATAGACACGAGTCCAGCGGGGGGCGCCCATACCGCCGATTTCGTCCTCGCAAGCAGCCATGTTAGTGCGTGCACTTTCTCAAAATTATTGAATGTATAAATTATATTAATTATTGATTATCTTATGAAAACTACAAGATAATACAACAATTATAAGTGGTATGCAAGCGAAGCCGCGAATAAGCCGCTAGTTAAGTATATTACGTCGTTTTAATCAAAGATATCTAACGAGTAATTATTTACGGTAGTTGTTTAGAGATATGTCATGATTTTAATTAAAAATAAAGTGTCAAATCTTTATTTATTTTGCTTCATATGAACATTCAAACAAGTAAACAATTAATATTTGTTTTACAATGTATAAATTTATGTACGTAGAGTAGGGCGCCCTCCAGCTCGATGGACCGACGACATGACGACATTTGTCGAAACATAACAATTCCGAACCATTTCTTAAATAATTGATTACGGGTGATAAAAAAAAGGGTGACTTACGATAAGAATGTGCGAAAAAAATCATGGTCTAAACATGGACAAGCCCCACAGACCGTGGGGCTTGTCCATGCCCGGCCTGACTCGGAACAAAGTGATGTGTATGGTGGGATTGGAAAGTGATTGCCCACTATGAGCTTTTGCCACCGGGTAAAAGTATCGATTGTGACCTCTACTGTCAGCAACTGATGAGGGAGCTTGGCTGGAATGTGTTGATGCATCCTCCGTATAGCTCTGACCTTGCTCCATCAGATTTCCACCTGTTTCGGTCATTGCAGAAGCCTGTAGAAACATGAAGCTAGCCTCAAAGGAACACTGTGAACACTACCTGTCAGACATTTTTTAATAAAAAGTCTCAAGATTTCTACAGGAATGAGATCACGGTCTGATTGCCTTTAAAATGAAATTGTTGTTAAAAATACGAAACCAGTTAGGTAGGTTTAGTATATAAATAATTGTGTAGTTCAAGACAGAGCAGGTGGGTAGGAGATAATATTTGTATATATAATAGAAAAAAAACAAAGAAGGTAAACACAATAAAACTCGAATATAGTTATAAAAAATATTTGTTTTATAAAATGCAACATTGCGTGTCAGACGGTGTGCACGAGGGTGGCGGTGGTAGTGGGCTGGGGCAGGTGGGGCATGTGGGGCAGGGGGGGCGCGTCTCGCAGGAAGCGCAGCAGGGCGGGGTAGTAGTCGGGGCGCGTCCAGGTGTCGTCGTGGCCGCCGCCCGGCAGCACGCTGAGCCGCTTGAGCGGCGCCCCGCAGCGCAGCGCCAGCTCGCGCGCCATGCGTGGCGGCACCAGCGCGTCGCCCGCCCCGCACACCACCAGCGTGGGGCACGCCACGCCGCTCACCTTGCGCACCGACATGTACTGCACACACACACACGCACGCACGCACTATGTAGCTATACAACAACTCAATTACTGAACTGACTTCCAATCAATTACTTACGGAAACAAGGGTTTACCTTGTTTTTGTGACAGATCATGGGCAGCCAATTCAAACACCTCCACTTGAGTAGTATTTTGGCCATATCGGGAATGCTCGTGAAAGTGTTCTCTACAATAAGAACCCATATTTTGTTCTTATACTCGCAGCGCGACGCGAGATCGATGGCAACCGCCCCACCTGCGTGTCATGTAAAATATTTATTGTACATATACATTTACAACAATGTGTGATCATACAGCAAAATAGTTTGCTACCAACCGAGAGATCTTCCAAATATTATAATTTTACTTCGGTCAACATCATTCCTCTGCATGATATAATCAAATGCTGTTTGAGCGTCAATGTAGAGTCCTTGCTCCGACGGTGAGCCCTCAGATAATCCATAACCACGATACTCCACCAGTAAAATATTAATATTTAATTTATGGTAAAAACCTGACACATTTGATAATCTGAAATTTGATAAATATTTTGCAAATCTTTAATGTAGAAATATTGTTGTGAAGAATTTTAGTGATATATATTTTTAAATGACAAAATTAAGAATTAATATGTTTCATAATTGCAACTGGTGTTATTCCGAGTGTTGTGCACACTTACTAATATGTTGCAACTGTTCTATAATTTACTTTAAATGTATTGCTATAAACCTTTTATCTAACCTTTGTCCCATATTTCCTGCATTACCATGAAAAAATATCATAGTTGGGACATGATTGCTGTTACTAACTTGTTTAATCAAAAACATGTGAATTTTGTACCCATCTCTGCTTTTGATTTTTATACTTTCATAAGGCAATTTATAGTTGCTGGGCTGCAGTATAAACACACGAGAGTCTGGTGGATCATTAGGGTAATATAGGAGGAGGTCTTGGGCGCTGTATAATATACCTAAAAAAAATTGTAATTATAGATTATTGAACAAATAAAAGAAAAATCCTGGAGTACATTAAAATATGAAAGTTATTATTAAAGTAAACAAAATTGCTTTTTCAAGATTTCAGATATTTTCTTTAGCAAAACAAAATATCTATCTTGTCACTATGATACTGTGACTGAGATTTATTAATCTAAAGTTGCCTTTGTAAGCAGGTGTAATACAAATCTTTGAATTGGACAAATTAAATATGTGTATAATTTAAATGTGTACCTAATTTAAGCAGTCAAAATTGTTATATACTTGTCACAGTTTTTTTTAAGTTATTAGTATCTCTGTGGGGAGATTCTCACAACTTCCCCCAACCTAAGCATAATTGTTTTAGAACTATCGTTTGACAGGAGTGAATGCTATTTATAATATTATAATATTTTTAACATTTTCAAAGTGTTTTCCTACATTTATGAAAGAAAAATCCTACTATATTCAATTTTTAAATATCGTATTAAAATGTAAAATATATGTAACTGAATAAAAAAAGTAGCCAAAAAGTTATTAAAAGATTAAAAAAAAATAATATACAAAGTGTACCTGATATTCCAAAGGTGAAAACACTTAGCGCAAGGAAAAATCCATAAAACCAAAATATTATAGCACTAGAAAACAAGGTAAATGTGGAAACAACCCATAACCTGTACAATAACACTCTAAGTATATGATACATTATCGAAGTTCTTTAAAATTCTCACAAAATAACATTTTCTTGTTATTTATATATATTTTTATATATATCTGTATATTTGAAGTTTAATAAATAATCAATTACTTTATTAATATGATAATATACAGAAATATCTGGTTTGTTTATATATCTAGAACAATAACAACTGGACGACGGTATTTATTTGAACTTTTGTTGAAGTGTTTAGGAATCAAAAAAGAGGAAGTGTCTCTGTAACTTGTGTGAGAAAATACAATCGTTTTGTGGTTTGTTACAGGATTAAAGTATTTGTGCTTTATATAGCCTACTAATTGAAAATAAATTGACAAACTCAAGTTGCGGGTGACTAATGTCATCGAGGCTCCGCTGCGCTGGATGACATGACATGAAATAAAGCGTCACAGACTATCAATAAGAGCTACGGTACAATTATAAAAATGGAACATATACATTTTTAATTTTCTTATGGATATAAGAAAAATGTATTTATTATTACTGTAGTAATTATATAATTTTTCGATATTATACTCTATTCACTATGGTACGAGACAAAATGTAAACAAAAGAAATCTGTTTCTCAACCATTACGTATTTTTTTATGTCTATTTATTATATATATTCACAAGTTTTACTAAAAGGTACTTAACGATGAAGATAATAAAACTAAATATATCTATTATTCAACTATTTATTAGAATTCGGAGGATTCTAAAGAACTATCACCTACATTAACGACGAAACGGTCCACCATATTATCTTATGGTTAACGAGACGAGGCCTTATAGTCAACTCATTTATTATCTATTTAAATCAGTTATTTATACGCTACAAAACAATGGTGAATAATAATTACACAATTCCATTTGTAGCGAATAAATGTAGGACGCTGATTTAGTGTGTTACAAATATTATTTCTAAACAATATTAATGATTGTGCAATACCCCTACAATCTATTGTATGATCAATTTTTTGCATCTGTGGCTCTTCTCTTATCGCATGGTCAATGCACCTTTACCAAGCTAGCTAGTTCTACTGTTGTAGTTTTTATTAATAAAGACAACAAAAGTAACAATGGAATCACGAACATTTAATGAAAATAACTGACAATGGGAAATATAATCTGACTAACTCTGACTGATCTGACCCATAACAAAACATTTTAATATAAAATGTTCGCTTGTCATAACTACAGTATTTATTTTTATACTATTAAATATATATGTCTTAAGTTTGAGAAGAAGTTGGCTTTTGGGTGTTTTTACATATCAAGTATTTGAAAATTATTATTGAAAGTGAAGTAAACAATTTAATGTGTGTTTGGTACCGCAAACATTTTTAAATTTTAAATTAAATAGTTCCTATCTTTAAATACAAAAAAAATCTTATATTTTATTTATCGTATTCGTTTTCTTTTACGTACTTCTTTTCGTATTTGTTTCTTTTAGGCTAGCCGCACACACACAATATTATTGGCAACAATATTGTTCGAGATATGGCCCCGCATACGACACAATATCATTGACAATATTTCGTCATAAAATATGACACACTAGCTCAGTAGTTTTATGTATATGCGTACGTGTTAAATCTAAAATAGTCAAAAAGAAAAAACCGTCGCTTTAGTTATTGCATTTAATTTATTTATGATGATGGGTCAAAGATTGAATGGGAAAAAAATTAAATCATTTAAATATCATGCGACTAACAAGCGATGATTTGGATTTGTGCATTTTAAAAATTCCTTCCGAAAATTTGTTCGCAGAGAATTATTTTGTTTTCTTAACATCGTCTCTTGAACAGTAGGGTTTAATTTTTTTGTATACTAGTGCATTATTTTTTTTACTTTATCTCGATAGGCTTCAGTAGACGTGTTCCATAACTTTGGATACGTTTTCTGAGTCTAAAGTCTAGTAAATATTGTTTCTCAGTTGTATCAACAATGTCTTCGCTATAGACACTTTTATCGTCTTCTATTTTCCAATAAAAAGCTTAAAAAAATCAATTTGAAATATTTTTTCAACTAAAATATTGCCACGCGCCCGCACACGCCCAATATTATTGACAATAGCCCCTCCCCCTTATATTGCGGTGACAAAATCAGACTTTCTAGAAGTCTACAATAATATTGATCAATATCGAAAAATCGGCCGCATACACACAATATTATTGGCAATACATACTTTATTGACAATAATGTTGTAAGTGTGTGGCTAGTATTAAGATGATTACTTTTTTTTAAGAAATATATAATCAATTTTATAAAATTTTAAAATATAATAATAAAAATAACTTCATCGATATTCACAAATTTAAATTGTAATTTTATTAATCAATACCTATAACTTGATCCTAATTAATAACAGAATAATAAAACAAGTATTTTGTCACTGAACACAGCGTTTGTAATATAAAAAATGTATAGCTTCTCTATAGTACTAATTTATGTAATTCAACCGACGATATACAAACGTTACATACGTTTTGCATTTATTTTACCTTTCTCTAACTGTATTACAGAATATATTAAAGAAAATAAAAAGATATTGTAGTGTATAAAAGGAAATGTGATTTCTTTCCCAGCTTTACCGGTATTCTATTAATATTATTTACAGTTATATCTTTCATTCATTTAGTATATTACTTCCATAAATCCTAAGACAAATATTGTTTTAAATTAATATAGTAACGCCATCAACCGAGACATTAACGAAGATGTTTATTTCCCATTTGACAAATGAATGACAAACAAACTATTTCTAGTTCCTCTTGGAGGTAAATTCGATCAACTTGTGAGCAAAAGGGTCTGAAAAAATAAAAGATCCAGTTGTGTTAGGTGTATACTTATATTCGATATAGTTATAATCATTTTATTTACAATAAACTGTTATAAAAGTGTAAGTAACAAATTGAAGTAGTTTTAAGTCAGAATAAAGGTTTATTACGAGTATAATTTTCTAAAATTAATTGCATTTTTATTACTTATACAATATAACAAAGATAAAATATCAGATTTGTACACGTGTTCCACACAGCCGCCTGTCGCGCCGGTTACCGTGCAGTAAACATAAGTTAAAGTTAACAAATTGCATTGAGTTTTGCAAGTTTACCATATATCCATATGTTATGGCTATCTAACTAGCGATACGAACCACTTAATAATGCCATGAGCATCATTTAATAATGCCATGTGGCGCCGTCTGCGAAATACAGTTAATAAAGGTATCAGTTGTAAAATTCATAGTTTGATAAAAACTAATATTTAACTAAAACTATTTCATTTTGCAGTTATAAATAATTTAAGTAAATTTTTCCGAAAAACTGTTATGCAAGCGGTGTGGTGGTGGTAGTTTTAATAAAGGAGGCCCACTAATTGAACATTTCATTTAAGCTAGTTAGATGCGACATATACAGTACAATTGTGATTATTTTTGTATGTAAATTATGTGATTATTAAGAAATACTGAAAAAACACAATAGAAAAATAATATTAAATAAAACATTTGATAGATAGATTCATATAAAATGCACATAAAAGCAGTCGTGTCGCATTAATATTTCAAGTTTGGAATTAATAAATAACATTAGACTAAATTGAAATTAAGCAGTAGGCTAATAACCCCCACCTCCCACCTCCCACCTCTCAGCGAACCCAAATAGAATATTTATAACAAGTGTAAATAAATATCTTTAACATTCGACGGGTATGCGTCTACCGCGTCCCCGGTACCGGGCCCGGGCGCTACCCGGGTGCAGCGCCTATTTGAGTATATGTACCAGGACGAGAGGGGCAGCTGCGTAGCGCACTGACCCGGCGGGTCACACGACTCTTCTATTTGCTCTTTGACTTTGACTTGTATTCCACGAACATGTCGTGCACGTCCCGCAGCGAGTACTCGATCTGCCTCACGAAGTTTGAGGAGCTCTAGTGGAGAAATGTTACTTTGAAAATCATATACAATTGTAAATTGTAAATTCAAATCAAATCAGACTGTGTGATAAAAGCATACACACCGTGATAGGGCAGCTGATCTTGCTGGAGACGTGGAAGAAGATAGTGTCCTCGCCCACGATGATGTAGGAGACGCCGTAGCCGTCGTCCGCCACAGGGCCAAACCCGCCGCCGGCGCTCACGCAGCGCGGGTACTTCTTGAGGTCCAGCAGGCTGGTCTGCCCATGCGGCGTCTGGCTGGTAGATAGGCGCCACGGCTCGTTGAACACCTCCTGCAGGAAGGGCGAGTCTAGCTCCAGATACTTGGACACCACGTACAGGCAAAACAGATGGCGGTCGATGCCGCGGCCTGCCATGGCGTCCTGATAGCCGAGCTGGTGCCGCGCGGCGGCGGCCAGGAACAGCTCCATGCGGCGGGCGAGCGGCGCGTTCGGGTCCTGCATGGCGCGCACCCACGCAGAGCTCTCGAGCGTGCACGAGCGCACCGTCTCCGTGCGGCCCTCGCGGTACAGCCGCGTCATGCTGGCCTCGTATGTGAGGCAGAAGCGGCCCGCATCGCGGAAGTACGCCAGCTGCAACACCATCTGCACGAACGCGTCGGGCGACACGCGGCAGCTCTTCATGAAGCCCTTGCCGTAGCCCGTGAACATGAGGATGCGCAGGTCCACGTCGCGCAGGAGGCGCATGGCTACGCCGTGCGCGGAGTCGATGGCGGCCAGCAGCGGCACGGGCAGGTCCCACTGAAGGCGCGCGGGCGCGGGCGGCGCGGCCTCCACGGAGCCGTGCGCGTTGCCGTCCGCGTCGTAGCCGTGCTCCAGCTCCGACCAGATCACGTACTCCCACAGATGCCCCATCACCGGCGCGTCCGCCCTGCCACAATAAACCAACACAACACTGTCAAACGAACTATACATACAGCAATACGATGTATGGAGAGATGAGTGCGAGTACATACCACGTGTGTTCTGTGTTGAAGCCCACCTGTAACAATATATACAGTACAAATCATTCATCATACTCAACATAAGATTATACAAAAAGAATAATTTAAATATAATTTAATTTCAATAAATAACAATAAATTTCATTATTTCAACTTTTTAATATGAATTTTTTTTATATGTATACTTTTATAGAGATTACCCATGGACATATCAGTATTAAAGAACATACAAGCATGGTTTCCAAACTCCAATGTGAGCCGAGGAAGAGAGGACTAGGTACTTTTTTATTTTCCATCAACTTTCAAATTTTTAAAATATTTTTAACGTTATACTTTTCGTGGTACGAGATATTCGCAGTTAATCTGAATTTGTATTTCCTACAATGAAGACGCCTCTAAAATAGGCGAAAAAAAAACTTGGCGAAATTAGTATTGTAACGCGATCTGTAATCGTTGCTCTCATAATGAAGGAATATCAAACTAATGCTAAACTATTAACTAAGCCTGGTTGTTTTACTTGACATCGACTTCAAAATTATAATTTATTTTTAATTATTTTTCTTCGTTATGTAAATTTATTTTTTTACTTTTTAGTCGTCGTTTGAAGCCGATTTTTCTTGTTGTTAAAAATTAATTTATTTTACGATTTTAAACGACCTTAAAAGGATGTTTCTCACGTTAGTGGTGGTCCTACTCGTATGTAAAACTTCAAACTTAATTAGCATTGTGCATGCTAACATTTTTGTATATTGATAAGAACATACATACAAATATTCGTGTAAATTGGAAATTTTTTGATGTTTTTGAAGTTGGTGAAAAAGAAATGCAACGATGAGGAATCTCACTTCTGACACGAATTTTAACAATGTTTTTCCTTAAAATTATTATAGAAAATTATATTTTTTTATAAAAATAAACAAACTTGTTCAATTTCAACCGGATCCCATAGTCAAAACCTAGCCAAATTTTCACCAAACGATCATTGAATCTGCAATCGGTTAGAGTAAAATTGAGTTATTCATTCATTTGTCGCGCATATGCCTAATGCTAATTTAACATTTACGTGATTTTCTCATGGATATCACGATCAGATATGGATCAAATTGAAATGGGACCATACGAGAAGCACTAGCTTTCAAATAAAAAAAATTATCAAAATTGGTTCACTGAGTAAAAAATTCTGAGGTAACAAACTAGAACTTATAATTTTCATTAGAAATTTATGTTTGCTCAAAAAAAAAATGTTTAAGACAGACGATTTGTATTGACGTTTCGAGGTTCAATCACATCTCCGTTTTGTGTAATTTACTGTACCCTACTTTTATTGTAACTAAAAGTGAACATGCACTCGATAAAGTTAGATTTACGTACCGAGCCGTTGGTGCTGAAGCAGAGATTGAAGGACTTGTCGAACCAGCGGTCGTCGCCGGAGCCGTGAAGCAGCACCCGACCGTACGCGTCCAGCTTGGCGGCGTCGCGGTCGTCGAAGCCGTACTCGGCGTCGTCCAGGCACACGTGGAAGGCGGCGCGTTCGATGGCGTGCAGCGAGGCGCGGTTGGGCCCGCGCTGGAACCACTCCGCCCGCACACGCGCCCAGTGCGCGCGCTCGCCCGCCGTCAGCGCGGCCAGGCGCCGCTCGCCTTCGCTCGCCGCCTCCGCGTCCTGGTCGTCGTCCGCCAGGATGCGCTCGAGCTGGTGCTGTATGTCGGCGGGGGCCAGCAGGCGGCCGCGCGCGTACACCGGCAGGCGGTAGTAGCGGCCGCGGCGCTGCACGCTCACGTGCGCGGCGTCGCGGTAGTGCACGAGGCGGTCGCTTTCGGCGCCGGGCACGCGCGCCGTGTTGAACGCGCGCTCGTACTGCCACGAGCACAGCGGCACCATGCCCTGCAGCATGATGGGCTCCAGCTCCTGCCGCTCGATGAGGCGCCGGAACTTGAGGCAGAAGTGTATGATGGTAGCGGCGCGCGCGGCCTGTATGCGCGTGGGCCGCAGCAGCGTGTCGGTGCCGTAGAAGTTGGAATTAACCATAAGCGGCGAACGGCCGCGCAAGTACACGTACTCCTCCCACCAGTCCGACACGTAGTTGCTAGACCACCACGACTTCAGCACCAGGTAGCGCTGCAGCTTCACGGCGATGGTCTCCTCGAACTCACACGCCAGACGCTCCACGCGCGAGTAGTTCTCGTCGTCGAGCAGCGGCTGCACGCTCAACAGGTACTGCAGCCAAACAAATATATACAGTTATATAAACCAGGGACGGCGAACCTTTTTTGATATCCGTGCCGCTTATAATGTAAAATTTGGGCGTTGCAGTTTGGGCGTGAGCAGTACAGTGAATTATAATTAACATCAGAAATATTCATCCATTGGAAGTGGATAAGATTTTCCAGTGCCACAATAAAACTTTATTAGAAATGTTAGCGTTTTGAAACTATACGTAAGTATAATGAACAAAACGAGTAAAAGCAATTCTTCTTTAAGCAATTTTTTATTAATCAATGTTTCACGAACACCCAAAGGATTCTTAGATAAATCTTTTTATTTTTGAGCATAAAATCATTTGCCTATACATGCATCCACGTCGACACCAATGATTTGATAGTGTTTACTTTGCTCCTACAGTAAAATGTAATTGCGGAGCATGTAAACCTTAAACGGGCAGCGGCCTCTTTAACTCACTCATCAGTTGCTCATCTATTCTTCCATATGGTTGCCGATGGACAATATGAAAAGTATCAACCATACATCGCGATATGATATAGGAGCAAATTTATCTTGATTTTTTCTATGTTCTTTTTGAAATACCGTCAAAACGAAGCAAGTGTACATTATGCTGCGCGCTTGATAAATAGGTCTTGTGAAATATTTATTTTTATTATCAGTTCTCTCTGACAACCCCGCTATAGATAAAACGTGAAGCTAGTAGTAGTAGTTAAATGTTTATTTTTGGAAAACCACAAATTAACTGGGCTTTCTTTTGCTTCTCTACATTTTCCAGATAAAATTAGTATTTTGCAGAAAGCACGTAATTCCGTTACGATTACATGTACTCATGATTAGTAAATTTTATAAAATAAATTAAAACAGAATAAACAAACATACGTGGCCCAGAACAACTAAATACAATTATTATTAAACTAATCATTTTTGTTTTCGGTTATTATTGCTTACATTTCAACGGAATATTTTAGGAGAATTCTCAGAATGAAAAAATCTAAAAAATATATTTTAAAAGTTATAAAGAAAACGTAAATATTGGGTAAATTTTGACCCGGTGTCAGTCAGATGAAGGTTAAGTGTAAATTAATAATTTTTAATTTATATTTATCAATTAAGTTAACCTATAAAAAAAATTATTTTATTTTTGTGCGTGCCATCAAAATTTTCAAACGTGCCACGCCACTGCCTGTCTGATATAAACCAATCAAAGATCCAAATAATAAATCTTCAATGCAATACTCACTCGGCGCATAGTGTCCTTGACGGAAGGCAGCGGCAGACGCGGGAGCGAGCCCTGGAAGCTGTAGAGGCGCGGCTTGTTCCATCCTGAGAGCACCTTCACCACGCTGGCCCACACCACCGTGCGCAACGACACCTTGGAGCCCGGCGCCCGCGACTCGTACATCCAGCCCTACACATGTACACGTATATACACCATACACACTGCGAGTAACTACTGTAGCAAGAACAATAGCAGTAATGTAGTGTTTACCTTGTACATGAGCAGTATCTTCAGGAGGTAGCGCATGAAGAATATGACGGAGAGCCACATGGTGAGTGCGGCCAGCAGGCACGCGACGACCTGCCACATCGACGACTCCCTGCACACAAATACCATATACCTACTCGTAGACACTATAGTTCATAGCTCGGTCCTCTGAGCTATTAGTGACTTACCCAGGCAATATGGTGAGCACTTTCTGCACGAGTCCGAACGGTATGTTAACCCCGCCGAAGTGCGCCGCCACCAGCACCGTCCACAGGAAGTACAGCGACTGCAGATGTCCCGGATACACGCCATTGTGCACGCTGTTCTGTAGACGTGACAATTAAATTTTAAATTACTATGTTCTAAGATTAATTTCAGGCCTTTTCAATGTCGTGTACTCCTCAAGGAATCTAATGCCGAACTACCAGTAGTTTCAGTACAAGTATAGGTAACACTTGAAATGTTACGCCGATAGAGTAATGTTTTATTGCCGATAACGTCTAGATTGTGGGTTCAGAAGCCTGTCATTGTTGAAGTGAGACAAAGTTGTAATAATATCTACAAATTTACGTTTTGGGTATATTCTAAGATTCGCCCAAATCGTGAAAATAGTATCTCTATATATATTATAAAATAGAAACGCTTTTTTTCTCTGTCTGGCCTTTTTAAGTCTTCTTCTTCT